>JAWQFJ010001330.1:0-33998 GCA_034096865.1 Theodoxus fluviatilis
CATGAGTACATGCCAATGATAACACTTTCCACAATAATATTCAAGGTGTTAGCCATTGCTCTGTACAGAACTCAGTGCTCAACAGGATGAAGAAATAATTTGCAAGTGTGTATCTGGGAGGTTGTCAAAGCCACCCAAATTATAATATACATGTTAAATCAATGGTGTTACGAAAATATCTATTTGAGGTATTTATCATAATAAAACTTTTAACAAGAAGGGCAAAGCCCATACGACTCACATGCTTGACCTTGACCTTTATATGACCTTGACCTTTATATGACCTTGACCTTCAGGTGACCTTCAAGGTCAAGGTCAAACAACTAAACCTACCAATGACATCATACACTAAGAAATGCTTTACACATTTTTCCTACCAAAATACATGTGACCTTGACCCAAGGTCAAGGTCAACCAAGGTCATGCAACACAAAGCTGTTAATTCAAGACATAGGAAGCACAATGGTGCTTATTGGCACTTTCTACCATGAGATATAGTCACTTTTAGTGGTTCACTACCCCATTTTGGTCACATTTCATAAGGGTCAAAGTGACCTTGACCTTGATGATATGTGAACAAATGTGTCTCATGATGAAAGTATAACATGTGCCCCACATAATTATTAAGTTTGAAACAGTTATCTTCCATAGTTCAGGGTCAAGGTCACTTCAAAATATGTATACAATCCAACTTTGAAAAGCTCATGTGACCTTGACCTTGAAGCAAGGTCAACCAAACTGGTATCAAAAGATAGGGCTTGCTTTGACCTATATACCACTTGTAGCTAAGGTCGCCATTCTCAATAACGTGGGAGAAAATTGGGAAAATGTGAAAAATGACTGTTTTTGAGACCACATTTATGGCTCCTGTGACCTTGACCTTGAAGCAAGGTCAAGTCACTATGTATGTTTTTTGAGGCCTTGTCATCATACACCATCATGCCACATTTGGTGTTGATAGACTTAATAGTCTCAGAGAAAAATCCAACGTTTAAGTTTTTTACGCCCAGACGAACGGACGCCCGGACGGACGGACGGACGGACGGACGACACGGCTCAGTACATAGACTCACTTTTGCTTCGCATGTGAGTCAAAAACTGCTTGTTAACAATACTCAATGTCACTACATAACATACTACATAGTCATTACATTTCAAAATGCTGCCATGCATCTAGACTTCATTAGCATTCCATGAAAAAGTTTCATTTCATTGAACGCATTACCCAGATATTGTCATATTTCCTTTGCTTGTGTCTCAAATCTGCTCTGTGTATCCTAATCATGCTGCTCTGAAGTAGCTTAACATGCCTAATCATGCCAGTTCGTCAGCGATGTACTGAAGGGAGCTCAGCTAAACATTGTTCTTTGTTGCGTAATGGGGCTTTTTTGCTCTGGATTGTCGGGGCACTGACCTTCATATACAACGAATTTCACTTCGACAGCACTATACCAGCACTCAAAAAACAGTATCTCCGTGTAAAAATCAAGCACAAGATAAATTGAATCCGTCTCTAGATCATATACTCGAAATATTCATGATATTGAACTATGATGAAATCACTCGACTTCGGTGCCAAAATCCAGCCTTTCGGCGTAATGTCACAATCCATGTACGGAAGAACGAGACAGCATACACCTATTCGGTGTTAAGCTTTAATCGGCCTGCTTCGAGATGAAAAGCTCGATTTAAAGATGTTTCTGCTTGTAATTGTCTGTGGTCTGAACAGAAGATAGTCGACGACACGAGTCTTCAGCGCTCACTTACCATTTTTGTTTTTCAATGTCACATGTCGGCACAGCATCGGAAGTGAAGGACAGCCAGCACATTAGATCCGGACAGAAAATAAGGTTTGCAATACTGAAGTTTTACGCATACAGAATGTAACCCATGTTTTATGTCAGTAAAATTGAGAGTGACTTCTTCTACGTTTAAATTTTATTGTTTAAGACATATGTTTTAACTTGCCCAATGTGAAGTTTACTTCCGCTACCGGTGTGCCGCTTGCTTGCTGTGCCACATCGAAGTTTATACCGCTCAGAGTGACTCTTCAACTTCTGTGACTGTTTCTGCAGGGACAACGATGCCGAAAGAAAATTTGCGCGACAGGCTCGAAGGAGATGAATTGGATCTTAGTCTTACGAACCTTTCTGAGATCCCCGTCAAAGAAATAGTAAGTTGGTCAGCTTTCAGTTTGGCCCACCCGTTTGTCTATATTCAGCAGTTAGCTGCATCGGTGTCACCATCTCGACGTCATCAAGGTGCCTACTGACCGGCCTGATCCACCGTCAGCAAAACCATCAATCGTCTTCTTCTTTCATTTCTCTTATAAAATGTCAAAAATATGTTTGAAGCTGTTGTTCCCACATATCTGACATATGTCAGGCAAACCACACGATTAGATGTATCATGTACAGAAGAACTCGTACATGAGTAGTATACTTGATTCAACCAGATTCCCAGATGTATTCACCGCACTGTAAACAGGCAAGTACTAATTAAACTGTGGAAAAATTTCCTGAGAGTGCCGTGTGAGTGACTTTTCATCGCAGGGCAATGTGGCGAATGTCTACCACAATCAGTCGTAATGAAATAGGTCATAGGAAAATTAACAAGTTTGTGTTTATGCGTCCTTGTAGGTATTGGGAGATGCGTTGGCACTTGTGCGCATGCAAATGTGTGTGCTCGTGCATGCACGCCAATAATTGTATTTTGACGACTGTTGGTTGCTGAATTAGATTGGCCTCATACATTATATTCTATGTAGGCATACTTATGCATGATCATAGAAGCCTCGTGTGAAATTTCATAAAAGTGTATTTTTTCATTCTGTATATGTTTGAGCATACCTTTGTTATATGAGCTTGCCCTATTATGTTATTATACTCTTGCATATCCTTTTCCTTGAGTCACATTAGTGGAAAAGCCACAACTGAGACAGATTCAATCAACAAGACAGTAAAGTGTCCTATTTCCTGTAGTCATTTAGGTATTGTGTGCAACATCAGTCTGATGCTGCCATGGTTAGAAGACATTAAAATTGACAGGCTGTGTGCCCATCTATACTGCACAAAACCATATCTGAATCAATGAAAAATTTCAGCTAATGATGCCATTGTACAAAACCTTAGGTCAATGCATGTCTATGAGACTATGAGAAGGGAGAAATAAATCAATATCAATATGGAAAATGCTCTTGAAATCAATCTTGATTTTACTGCCCTTGTTAGTAATACCTTTCACGTCAATGTTTTTGATCTGTGTCATTTTGCTTTCTTTTACTTCAGGCCAAACTACCCCAAGCAACCCATTTGGATTTATCATGTAATCTTCTCAAGGAAATACCAGTAAGTATCAATTGATGTTTTTGGAGGATTACCCCTCCAGAATTCTAAAGAAGATAGAGATGCTATTCTTTCCCTATTCATTGACTGTCAACTAGAGGACACTCCCCAGTGGCTTCCCGCGCTGCTAGGGGCGGCCCATGGTTGAGCTACTGGAATAGGCCCCGAAAGCTCCACAACCACATAGTCAAGTTGATGAGGGGATATGCAGCGGCGGAAGCCATATGTAATACTCTTAGTAGCTCATTTCTATTATATCTAGTATATGTATCTACCATCAAATATTGAATGTATATCATATGTATCTACCATCAATGAATATTGAATGTATATGTATAGATCTACTATCAATGAATATTGAATGTATATGTATAGATCTACTATCAATGAATATTGAATGTATATATGTATGTACCATAAATGAAGTGCTCACTGCCATCTACTTTTTAACCTCATCATCATCCCTAATCAACAGAGGTAGGACTAGGACTTACACCTCTATAGCATCTGAACATTTCTTCAATAACTCAATAGCAATAGAAGCTCTTTCTTAACCAAATTTTTAGCCAAAAGCCATTTGAAGTGTGTTTGTGTGTGTGTGTGTGTTTTGTGTGTGTTTTGTGTGTGTTTTGTGTGTGTGTTTGTGTGTGTTTTGTGTGTGTGTGTGTTTTGTGTGCATGTGTGTGTTTTGTGTGTGTGTATTTTGTGTGTGTGTGTGTGTGTGTCAGTCTCTGTCTCCATAGTTTTCTAAATCTTCTACAGGATGTATTCTGTCAGCTTCGGCACCTGGTCAAGATAGACTTGAGCAAGAACAAGCTGGAGGCCCTGCCGGACACCTTTGGAATGCTGGACAACTTGAAGCACCTTGATCTCCTGGGCAACCAGCTGACAGAACTGCCACTCTCCTTCCATAAACTCAACCGCCTGCGCTGGCTGGACCTCAAGGACAACCCACTGGATGAGGAGTTCAGTGCTGCCGCTGGGGACTGCTTGAATGAAGACCAGTGCAAGAAGTGCGCCCAGAATGTGAGGACACAGTGTGTGTGATGGGGGCATGATCAGGAGTGGATGATGTGTGCATTTGTGTAAATGCATGTGCATCAATGTGTATGCAGGTGAATGGGGGTGCAAATGTTAGAAATGTGTTAGCTATTTTGCACAAATTGCATCTGTGTGTGTGTGTGTGTGTGTGTGTGTGTGTGTGTGTGTGTGTGTGTGTGTGTGTGTGCTTGCTTGCTCTTGGGAGCATGCATGCACTTCATATACCAAAAATTATAATTATATCAACATTATTGTGCCATATTTGTATAATCTCAATTTTCTGATGCTGAAAATAAGAGCTCAAAGAAACAGTGATTGTAAATGTATATCAGTGGTTTGTATGCAACAGCCTAATCTCTGTCATGCAGGATTTTAACGGCAATGTTTCATAACAGTGCCAGGTTAATATCTGACTCAAATTAGGAAAAACTATTGATATGCAATGATCAGAAGGGGCCTATATCATTCAGGTGATGATGATTTTAATGGAATGTTTCTGTATACTCAGCTTTAAAAAAAAATTCCTTCTCATGTTTGCAGATACTACAGCTCATGAAGCAGCTCAACTCCAATGCTGAACGTCAGAAACAGTGGCGACTGAAGAAGGAAAGGGTAAGACTGGATTCAGAAACACAGCAGTAATTTTTCAAATGCAACTCACTCCAAAAAAAATCTTATATAATATATTGAAAGGATTGTATATTTCAGTCCTACACCATCTTTCAGTCAGTTTGAGTGTTGTTGTAGAGAATGTAAGACTAGAAGTGTCTGTGTTTTTGAGAATGCATTAAAGGGTTCTTATCAGACTTGCACCACAGCAGCTGCAGTGATGGAAGTAACATTGCTTTGCAGAGCTGGAGGCAGCACGGCTGGCAGAGGAGAAGGAGCAGGCAGAGCAGGAGATTCAGCGCAAGAAGCAGGAGAAGCAGAGGGAGAAGGAGCGCAGGAGGCAGATGTATGAGGAGCGCAGGAGGCAGGAGCAGGAGCAGATGCGGGATTCTTCATCCTCTGATGGTCAGTAGAAGCCCCCTGTCTGCTTGTCTCTCTGGATGGAGGAAGCTGGGTTCTGCAGTTGTCAGAATGATCCAGATTTATATGAATGTCTTTTGTTTAGAAACAGAAATCATACAAAAGAGTACCAACTCAACTTTTTAAATCATACCCTGGCATCATAATTGGGATTGTTAGGTCTGTCAGCATTACCAAAAAAGACTGCATTTCTAAAACAAGACACCTACCCATTTCTTTTGCACATGCCCTTCTGACTATCCGACAAAATATAGCAACATCTACACCAGAAGTACTCAGAATTGACCAAAGAACAAATCCATGTCATTTTAAGAAATGTTATCAGAGGGACTTTGGGGTAATTTTTGGAAAATACATTTCATGACCTTCTCCCCTCATCAGTCATGGCATATGATGTGACTAGCAGGTTTGATCCAGTCACAACCTCACAGCATATGCCAGGACTCTCTGGGTAAGGGTTATTACATATCTTTGGTTACATTTTGAAGATTCATGTTTGTCTCTGGTATTTAATTATTCACTCATTGAGCAAATACATGTATTAGAGTGCTAAGTTGCTTTAGTCACATGGACACAAACATTCCTCATTACTCAGATTCACACAGATTGATGTTACCCCATTGCATGGTTGTTATGGGTTTCTGTGCTGTTTTTATACTGTGACACATAAGAGCTAGTTTGCATGGAAATAAGCAGTCCATTCTCTTTTGTGTCAACCTCTGTCCAGCTGTTTATCCATCTCTTTGTCTTCCCATCCACCCTTTGTTAATCCTTCAGTTTGTGTGTGCATGGGTGTGTGTGCATGCATGTGTTTGTGCATGCACATGTGTGTGTGTGTTTGTGTGTGTGTGTGTGTGTGTGTGTGTGTGTGTGTGTGTGTGTTTGTCTGCCTTCCTGTCTGCTTTCACTTTCTCCCCATCCCCAATCCCCCCTTCCCCCTCCCTCTCTTTCTCTCCCTCTCTCTGTGTGAGTGTTTTTCTCTATCTCCCTGTCTGTCTGCCTGCCTGCCTGTGTGTCTGTCTCTGACACTGTCTCAGTCTCTGTGTATCTGTCTGTGTATCAGTCTGTGTGTCTGTCTCTCTGTATGTCTGTGTGTCTGTCTCTGACTCTGTGTGTATCTCTGACCCTGTGTGTCTGCCTCTGACTCTGTGTCAGTGTGTGTCTGGGTCTGTGTGTCTGTCTATCTGTGTGTCTGTCTGTCTGTGTGTCTGTCTGTGTCTGTGTGTCTGTCTGTGTGTCTGTCTGTCTGTCTGTGTGTCTGTGTGTGTCTGTGTCTGTGTGTGTCTGTCTGTCTGTCTGTCTGTCTGTCTGTCTGTGTGTCTGTCTGTCTGTCTGTCTGTCTGTCTGTCTGTCTGTCTGTCTGTCTGTCTGTCTGTCTGTCTGTCTGTCTGTCTGTCTGTCTCTCTCTCTCTCTCTCTCTCTCTCTCTCTCTCTCTCTCTCTCTCTCTCTCTCCCTCTCTCTCTCCATATGCATGTGTGTGTGTGTGAAAGAGATTGAGGGGGTAAAGGCTCTTTCGTGTTTGTTACACTTATTTTTGCTGAGGTGTTGCCTAAGTGACTGCATGACATGTGACTTTGGCACAGCAAGGAGGCTCTCTGGCCTGGTCTCTGCCCCAGCTGGTGATGGGCTGTTTGGGACACGGCCTGCACTGTGTAGACGTAGTCAGACTATACCAGAGGAAGGTAGTCATGGCCACATGTTCATCCTTTGTAATTTGTTGCTTCTGGCTTTTGAACGCCTATTTTCTCATTTATTAAAAAATGTTTGTGCAGATTTTAACAATCATTTCTTGTATTGCTACTAACAGAACATTTAGGTAGATTTTTTCATTGATTTGATTGGTGTTATTTGATTTGGTTTCCACTTGGGGAAAAAAAAAAAAAGTAGTTGCTTCATTATCTCAGCTTCCCACTTCAAAATTTTCACATTTCAAATGCTAGCCCTGAACACAGTTCACATGTACCACATCCCTCCACATTTACACACAATTCACTCTAATTCTTTCTGCTTTCGTGTCTAGGGGTGTCACTCGTGGAGGGCGGGATAATTACTTCTCTCACTCTCTCTCACGCTCACATGACGTGACACATTGTTCATCAAAGATTTTCTTTAATCAGACTTAATCATGAGTAAAATCAAATTCAATGCAATATGAATGAAAATGTCAATCAATTCTATCAGTCTACTCTCTGACTGAAAAGTAGAGGATTAATTCCACTGACCCGAAACCAACATTGACCCAAAGTTACTCACAAGTTCAAACGGATGAGCGAAGACGGTTCTCGAATCTCCATCGACGAAAATTTCTGCCCAAAAACTATATTCACTCAGGAATGGGCATTCACAAGCACACTTTCTCTCTCAAGGTGCTACCTCGAGAGGAGAAGATAAAAAGGCCATAGACACCTGTGGGTTCACCCACACACATATATACCCGAACTGACATGGGTTTGAACACTCAGCGAGCGCTCAGAACCAAACGACAAAACTCTCTCCATGCGACGAAACTCTGCGTCATGGTCCGGCAGTGCTGGATTTTCATACAGGGAGGACACTGTTCTTCTTGATATAACCTTTCAGATGGTGGTGGTGGGGGATTAGAATTTTCACATGTTCTACCTAAACACGGAGCTGCTCGAAATATGTCTGCACACGATGACATCCTTAGAGCCAACTGATTATATTTTTGGGCATCTTTTGACTGAAGAGTTACACACAGCGTATGCGCCACCATCCTCAACCAATCAACTTCATGATTGCATAATCGATAATTTGGAAACAACCAGTTCAAACCGGTCTCAAAGTGCAAAGCTTGGCTTGTTCCCGCCAAAACATTGTCATGGCGAATGTCTCAAACAATATAGAAAAATGGACTAAAGTCTGAACCGTAACTACATGACTGTTGTTGGAAATGTGAAATTATTACAACAGGAAGATTGGTTTCACATGATGTGTTGATGAAAAATAGGTCATAGATAATATTTAGTCTCATTGGTCCGTTCTCAGTCAAATAGGATGTGTAGAGCTGTTTGCTAAATATGCTGTGAGGAATGCCATGAATGTCATCACTATCACCATGATGTCACTGCTCTGATTCTCTGCATTGTTACTACCAGCCTGAACTGAAGGTGTGGTTGTGACCTATTTAACAGGAAGTAAAACTTGGTCATCCTACAAATAAAGAGTGCTGCTTTCTAGCACAAATGGTTTCGAAATTGAAGTGGTGGCTTTTGAGAAGACGGAAGAACCTCCTGGTGTTACTGAGAGAATGTGAAGTTTAAAATCCATTTTATTTTTGTCTTGCAGCAGAGTCATCTGCAGCAGAGTCGAGGAGGAAGAGGAGGGATCCAAAGAAATCTAGGCCAGGTGAGACTTAGTATGAGTCTGGATGATTAATTTCTCACCATGTTAGACATTGATTTGGTCATCTTTAGCAATTTGCCAGTCTGACTCTTGTTAAACAAGCAACTCTACTTCTATGATGAGCCTCTGGTTTAATGACATTCAAGGCGCAGAATTTCTAGTGCGTCTGTCCCCTGGAATCGCAGGAAAATGGACCAAGTTTGAAAAATCGTTGTAAAATAAATACTGTAGCTACAAAGCTAAACGTGGTATGGCTAGAAAGGTCTTTATTTGCCAAAACTAGCCAAATGCTGCACTTTGTCAAGCTAAGAAAACACTACACTTGCCATGAAAGTAAGTAGAGTCACTATTTTGAAAAAAATAGGTCCTTGACCCAGCTCTCTTTCTCATAGTGCCTACTGCTTGTTTCTTGGTCTAGAGCTCTAAAAAAAAAAAGTGAACTTCAAAACATGGCACAAAAACACACTGGAGAAATTTTGTGTTGATTGTGTGTATTAGTCCTGAGTTACAACCAATATGAGCCTACAATGAACTACCGAGCAGCTGATGGCGAGTTCGACGTAGTTTCATCCTCGCTCTGATACCTCATCATTAGCGAGAGGAAAATCACTAATATCATCATCATCATGAAAGGGATCATCACAAAAACACACTGGAGAAATTTTGTGATGATTGTGTATATTAGTCCCGAGTTACAACCAATATGAGCCTACAATGAACTACAGAGCAGCTTATGGCGAGCTCGACCTCGTTTCAGCCACATTGACAACTTCGCTCTCATCCTCGCTGTCTGATACCTCGTCATTAGCGAGAGGAAAATCACTACTATCATCATCATCATGAAAGGGATCATCTACATCAGTTCCTATCTCATACAAAGCATCCACTTCAGCATCAGAACCCTCCTCTATAGCAATTTCCACTCGTTCATCCATCTCGCGCTGCAATCGACCCTACGCCGCCATCGCTGTTTACTTCGCGCCTCGTAGTGCATTGCTGATAAAATTTATGGTCTGGCCGGGAAAGATCTTTGTGTGGATCTAAAGCTGGCAAACCATAGTACAGAGACGAATTCAAGACTAGACTAGTTCCCTATACCATATTTTCCTTGTTGCAAGCGGGCAAAAATATGCTAATGTGGTAGCCTCTATTGAGGCTACGCGCCGCGAATGAGTTAATGACATAAACTGAGGTCTGCATATTGACATATTTTGACACAGAATTATTCTTGAACATGAAAACAAAGGATAGTTCTCCAGCCACCAGTTTGAAAGCTTATCTCTGCCAGGATACTGGTGATGCATGCTGTGAGGAAAAAAAGTATGCCACCTTGATAACTGCAGGCTTGTAGTTGCTTCCTGGACAGCTTCAGTGTGGCCATGTCATCATGGAGCAGTGATTGGTTGTTTCACATGCAACCTCATTGTGATGGTCGGAGTACGGAGTAGTGGATTGATGCAATACCTGTACTTACAGCCTTAGTTTGCCTGCAGCATCACAGAAAAGTTGTTTTAGCTGACCAGTTCCTCTTGACTTCAGTTCATTATGCTTTGTAATTCTCATTGTCATGGGGTGAAATGAGGATTTTGTGCAGTGGCGAATGGGATTGAGCATAAGTATTTGGATGGAAAGAGTCAAGGAATTTGTTTATTTGTAATCAGAGTTTTACTCATTTTTCAAGTAGGTTTAGTTTATCTTCAGAAAGTTCCTAGCACAGTTTTATCTGGGTTTGTTTCTCTCATGAGGAACTTGCACATTTAATGCAGAGGCTGACAGTTTGTGGGCAGTAGGATAAATTTATCAAGTCATATAGATCTCCTAGATGTTGACATGCAGTGTTGACATGCATGGAAACTTGCTTTTGGTTGATAATTTAAATGCACAGAACTCTCACAGACTGACCCTTCTGCTGTTTTATTCATGCAGTAGTGGCAGGGTACAACTTTGGCAGTGCTGGGTCCTGTTCTTTTCTTTTGCACCCCCTGTGGGTTGGGGGTCAGAATAGACCCCCTGTGGGTTGGGGGTCAGAATAGACCCACTGCATTTCCCTATGCGATTCGCAAGAGGTCAATGAATAGGGACATCGTGACTTGACATGTGCTTACTCTAGATAGTTTCATTGATTTTGTGATTAATGGCCTTACATAGCCTAACAGCCTTACATAGCCTAACGGCCTTACATAGCCTAACGGCCTTACATAGCCTAACGGCCTTACATAGCCTAACGGCCTTACATAGCCTAATGGCCTTACATAGCCTACAAAGGCGGGTAGGCTGTAAAACTCTTTCCATTCCATTCCATTGTCTTCTGTTTGCAGAGCGCCACTCTTGTGGCTTCTGCTGGTGGTTCATGCTGACGATGGTGACGATGGTGCTGATAGCTGTGGCCATCTTCTTTCACTGCAACAGACAGGAGGACCCTCTGTGTCAGACATATGTGCAGCCCGCCATCCACCAGTTGAACGACTTGTATATCCAAACCCACAAGATTGTCCTGGATACCTATACGTCTTTCAGCAGCCCAAAGAAAACATGAGACAGTGAAAGTGTATTTGATTTCATTTATGTGGAAATTTTGTTTAGGCCGTCTTGTGGTTTTGTCTGAATGTGGCAGTTAATGAATGAATCTTCTGGAGAGGATCATACAATAAATGGTGATGGTGTGTTTATTCAGTGCTTGTCAGATTGGAATTTCCCCCACAAATTTGTTGTCAAACATTTTGTTATTCTTGAGAGAGGTGCTCCAGAAAATATACAATTAGTATGATTGTCATTTTAGTTACGGCATTTTAGTTACTGTTCTCCCAAATGTATCAAGCTGGAGGAATTTTTAGACCTTTAGATTGTTGATTTTGGAAAAATACCTTCGAAACATTTTTATATTGTGGAAAACTGTTTTGTTTGCTTTTAAATCTTGTCATAGTCAATATTTGCAGTTGAGATTTTTGGCCCTTCTGCAGTTGAAATGATGAAATTGTATCACATATGCATTTCATCTTGGGTCAGTTTTTAGCATTCCTGAATAATATGTGTATTTATCAATGATGCAGTGATTACAGCTCTTTGACACAATGGACAACCAGTCCTTGTGAATAAATAGCAAAATGTATTCTTTTAGAAGGTGAAAAGACCACAGAGTAGGCTGTACACAGTGAAGGATAGTGCCATGCCTAGTGCCAATCTTTGAGTGGCATCAGAGCTTGCATGTCTTGTGACAGTGGAATAGATTGACACACAGGTCTGGCAAGCTTGCATGTCTTGTGACAGTGGAATAGAGTGACACACAGGTCTGGCAAGCTTGTATGTCTCAGTGACAATAGAATAGAGTGACACACAGGTCTGGCAAGCTTGTATGTCTCGGTGACAATGGAATAGAGTGACACACAGGTCTGGCAAGCTTGCATGTCTCGGTGACAATGGAATAGAGTGACACACAGGTCTGGCAAGCTTGAATGTCTCGGTGACAATGGAATAGAGTGACACACAGGTCTGGCAAGCTTGCATGTCTTGGTGACAATGGAATAGAGTGACACACAGGTCTGGCAAGCTTGTGTGTCTTGTGACAATAGAATAGATTGACACACAGGTCTGGCAAGCTCTGTGTGACCAAGCATGGCTCAGTTCCTCAAGTGAGCTACAGGATGAATGGATGGATGGGCAGCCAGAACAGGAGAGGGAAGCTCAACTAGAAAGGTGCCCATGAAGGGAGATGCATCTAGCGGCTCTAATCATGTGTCAATCTGCTTGATTTTGTGTCGTCTCTGGTCCATGACATTTCTGGATGTGGTCTGCCTCATTCTTAAAGCTCCACATGGAAAAGACCACCATCCAAAGGGAAGTGGTGATGGATTGGTAACAGAGGGTAGATGTCTGTTGGTGATGGATTAGGGGATGGAGGGAGGGATGGGTGGGGGGTGTTGGGTGAGATGTTACGGAGGCGTGGAGTTTAGGAGTGTGTGTGTGTGTTTTTGGAGGATGAAGAGGAAGTTTTATGGCCTATCTACCTTTGTAAGTTATTCACTAGACAAGGTTAGAGCAAGAGCAGGCAACATCTTGGTTTCCATGGATGTTTGGCTTTATAAATCACCAATGGTGACAGTGGATTGAGGATTGGATCGAAACTGGTGGCTCATGACATTTTCATTTCAAGATTTTTAGTTTTTTGTAAACTAGTCCATTACTGTTGTTATTCTGAATGCAAGGATGACATGGAGGTTAGTTTCATGTGTGGAACTCAAGTGAACATCTGTCGTCAGCTCAGTAGACAATGTAGTTAGCATCTTGGACAAAAAGGATGGATAATGTTTGATGTGGGGCAGTCATTGATTTGAACAGACAACGAGAACTAATTCTATTTTTAAGGGTCTTGAACTTGAGGACTGTAAATGATAGACTGCTATTCAGCAACATGAATCTCTCTCTCTCTCTCTCTCTCTCTCTCTCTCTCTCTCTCTCTCTCTCTCTCTCTCTCTCTCTCTCTCTCTCTCTCTCTCTCTCTCTCAACTATTTTTAAGAATGTAAAGTTTGTCAGTCAAGAAACAAACTGTGAATCCGTGTTTGTCTCTGAAATATTTTGTCTCTGAAATATATTGTGCTCTTGTTTTCAAACTTCTTTTTGATAATATGTGAGGAATGACAAAATAATTATTGTGTGATTTTATGTGTGGTGTGCATGTATTGTTAAATGCTTTCCAACTGGTTAATTTACTGCTTGGTTATTAGATGCTTTGAATAAACAGTGTGCATGGTATAGGCAAACACTCATGGATAACTTTCTTATTATAAGCAAATATAGATAAATTTATTGAAATTGGATTCACTCTTGCTGTAAAACCACCCTGTTTGTATCCTGGGAACTTACAGAATGCTATCAAAAAGTAGCATTCATTCAGCAGATGTTGGGAGCACAATGAGTGCAATATTGAGTGCACCTCTCACCTATCCAATGTGTTGGTAGTTTTTCCATACCCTAATGCACTGCTGCGAGGAGTTCAGCATCATGTTGATAGTAGATGTGTTGTTATCAGTGGCACCTGGTACATGTGCAATACTGGTGAATGACTGTTGATCTGGAGGGAATGCATGCTGTACTGTCTCAGTGCTTGTGGCAAAACTGGAACATGGTAAGAGGACGTTGATCTGCTGACATATGGGGTTTGTCTCATAGTGCAGAGTTGTAGAGCAGGATGCCTCAGCACTAATCAGACTGCACTGGTTGTAAGTATGTAGTCTTAATTAACTCTGTAAAGCTCTTTTAGGTGTTGTGTACTGCACCACATATTCCAGTCTATGAGACCATCTACAGGAACTGGAGCTTTGAGACAAGATGATATATTTTCAGTGTGTGCAGTGTGTTGTTGCAGTCACTCACTCCAATTCCACGATTGGTTTTCTGAGGTGCTAGCTATGAAATGCATAGTATATTTCAAGTTAAGATTTTTGATGGGGCTCATCACAGGAACTGACAGGTTGAGTACCTGTTGATGCTGTAATTTCAGATACCTTTCATATGGATGACAACTTCAAAGCATACTGGTATACTTGTGGCTTCCTCAGATCATTCTTGAATGGATCACATGAACTTCATCTTGCTTTGATTATTAATACTCATCATAATCGTCTGTTAATGCGACTCCATTGCCTTGAATGGTAAAACCAATGTTGATTCTACACCAATTTGAAATAAAGAATATGCAATTGATAAAACACTACCATTTGTAATTTGTTTGGTTTTTATCATATATTATTGTAACTTGTCACATCTGTGCTAGTGTCACATGTGAATGTATAAAACCTTGTTACTGACAGGCTTTGCATTTGTAGAATCCAACTTGATGTTTCTGGTAGAAATTATGCCAAGGCTGTTGTGAGCAAGTGCAGTCTCTTATTCAAACAGGATAGATGTCCATGTATGCACACATGTGTACACAGTGCATCACAGTGCATGGCTATTGACTGCTGTGTTGCCAAGCTTTACATAAATGACTTAACCTGTTGGTGTTTTTTGTTTGTTTATGGTGTTACCACAAAATTTGAATATTGCTCTGACAGGGATATTTTCTCTTTCTCCCTTGTTAATCCAATGCATTAACACTGGTTGCATACTGGAGTTACTTCTGTTATGGTTAGTTTTGATGGGTGTAATGATTTCTTATCTCAACTTGCATCAAACAGAGGTAGTGAACAGAGGAGATGAGACCATAGTCTAAGTGAAGGGGTGTTGCTGGTTGCTGCAACCTAAGCTAATCCATGTACCTTTCAGTTTTTACCTTATGGAAATGTAGATGAGGTGTGAAGAGGAAGAAACAACTTGTGTGTTTGGCGTGCACTTATATGCAAGTGATGAGCTTCCAATGGAAGTGCAAGATTCACAAAGGAAATAGCAAAACCTTGTGCAGAGGCAAAGTACTGTTTCTGTTGCAGTTGCTGCTGCTGCTGTTGAATGCAGCTGGCACTTAGGTTGATGATTTGTTTTCAAAGGTGGTGTTGCTTACTTGAGCAGTATCTTTGTCCAGGAGTATGCTCTCTGAGTACTTGTTAAGATTTTGTTTTCTTTTGATTCCAATGTAAACATTATTCAGGGAGATGCCAAGTTCATTTAGCTTTGAAATAATTTTTTCCACATAGTTATAAACATCAAGTAATGAGAAGAGTGAATCCAGTTGGTGTTAGTATTGTTCAGTTTTCTAATGCAAGAACCTACTGGTGGGGATGAAATTGTGCTCTCAATGCAGGACTGCAATGCAACCCAAGGTGCCTTATCTGTTTTGTCAAGACTCTTCATCATTTTATGTGCTGATTATTGCATGACTGTGCTCTTAAAGTGATTGCACGTGCTGTCAGTTTGTAGTCATGTACCCACTCACTGTCGTACAATTGCATGGATGCAACACTGCTCTAAAAAAAAGAAATGGTTAGGGCTTGGTGTGATTTAAACGCATGTAGCCAATGAATTTTGTGTCACGTACCTCTTCCCAGCTGTATGGTTGTGTTGGCCCCTGTATACCATCAGCCTGCTGTGTCCTGAGACAGACACTAGATAAACACACACGCGCACACATATGCATGCATGCACATGTGCCCATACACACATGAATAATGCACACAAAGGCACATGCGCAGACATGGACTCTTGGAAGTGAACATGATGTACAAACTTTTTTTAACAGACATAAAATGATTTGAGAGCTTGGTAAGAAATGTAAACATGCTTTTGGAATCAGTTTGTCCATTTCGGCAATGCCATCTCGACATTTGACACCAAGTGTTTTTCCCCAATGATAATTAACTTTTTAATGAGTGTTGTCGACTGTGTTTTTTCCTGAAAAAAACTCAGGTTTTAGGAAGCCGTTTTCATCACACGCTGGAGGTCATAATGGGTTAATGTTATGACAGCTTCACATGTATTCTTTATTTAATTGAATGGCATGATGGTTTTTGCTTCTGTCCAATACCTTCTTGGACAAGAAGCGAAATAGACTCGCACTGGCTGCAAGGTACCTTGAGCTGTTGTTGCACAACGATGTAACATTCCATTGTCAGAGCATTCGCTGCTTTCCTCTCCACAGTCACCGTGCCAGCAGCATTCAAATGACCTTCCCAGACAACAGAATTATAGCTTGCGTCTGCAGTATGAAAAATCTCTTTGTGCATTTGTACATTCTCTGGGATGAAAGAATTGTAAGAAAAGAAGTGACTTGGACCGGGTTGACTAAGAGTTGCTGCACTCTGGGGGCAGAATTTGACAGGGTCTTGAAGATAACGTTGCTATCTGTCATTGTGATTAAACTTAATGTTCAGTGCAATGCATGCATGGTGGCGGTGCATGAATTTCATTTGTAACTGTTACTCCGACCTATGGACACACCAGAAGACATATCTTGACTAAGGTCCTCTAGGCATACATTCTGTAAACCCGAGTCAGTAGTATTGACTTTATACCTTTATATATACTTTTGCCTGTAGGCGAAATCTCTAGTTTACTAGAATGCTAGGCATAATGCTCTAGTGGTGGCTGAGCTTCTGCATAGCCAGCCCATCTTTACCTCCAGAGTCCACATCTCACTTTTTTGTTTCTAAAGTGCAGAGTTGTCAATGACTATTTTGCATATTGCAATCACTGAGAAGGCCAGTTAGCCATACACGAGTTAGTTTGTTTTTACCTCTCCCTTTGTGCACCATCACAAGAGTTAATCTCGCACAGAAGATGAGGACACAGTGATGCCAGATCATTATTTTGTTCCTATCACTGCTACTTTAGGCCTTCACAATAAAACGCTTCTTCGTTATCACTGCTACTTAATTCGTTATATTTTCCCTCTTCACTGTCGTGAGAAATCAGTTTCCTGCAAATCATGATTTATCGGCATGCAGTCACAAATGTGTGATGTAGCCTACATTGGCACAAGTGATATCCAACTGTGCAATATGGCACGAGAATTAATCTGATTGTCATGTTGTACTGTGACTGAGACTACAGTGATAAGCAGTGATGGGGATTCTGTAATGAGAATAAGTTGTTGGGAGAGAAGGAAAACGACAAAACGCTCCCTCCCTTAGTTTGTGCTTGCTGCCTATCGTTATGTTGTGCACATGAATAGTATTATTTTGGAAATGCCCCCTCCTCTGCCAAGGTTGTAGTATTGCTTCACAGTTGACTGCATTGACACTTGAGTTTTGGCCTTTCTAAACTGTGAATATCTATGCATGACTGTTATGATCATGATGTTTGGTGTATATTGCCTGCTATAGATGAGCATCCAGCAAGGGACCAGAATTTAGCTTCTTAATGCTGAGCATCTGTATACTGATCTCAAATGATGTTCACATGACTCTCAGAAGCTGAGTATGTCATCATTTGGATGGTATTAGGAAATGCACATTTTGTATACCTACTCCAGAGGAATTCATTTATATCTTTTCCTTACCTGAGACTTAGAAAACTATATAATGTAATTGCCTCTCTGTTATGTTTGATGTAATTATAATAAGAAAGAGATCCTTTTGTGATGAAGAAATAATTTGCTTCATAATGTAACATAAGGAGACTGCAGATCTAACAGCTAACAAAGGCGACTACATGAGAAACTATTGATCACCTTTGACTTAAGTCTACTAATTAAATATCAATAAGATAATAAAAATTATTATTTACATTTGATGTGTCCTTGCATTTCCTTATATAGGTGATTAGGTATTGCATTATCATTCAATGAATATTTTCTGAATTCCTTTGGAAGTCTGCTGTTAATGACCTATTAAATTTTCATGCACACACACGCATACATACACAAATACACACACGCATACATACACACATAAAGCAAGAGGGGATAAGCTGATCCATAAGCTAACTACAGAGAAGATTCTGGGAGAATGCATAGTTACTTGAGGACTCTTGCGATACGTTTGCACGTACATCTTTCCAGGAGTGCAGATAAGAGGGCTTCATGCAACACACTCGTCTTGGGAGTTGTCTTTCATCAAATAGTCGCCTGAATGAAAACATTTCCACCAGAATATCCGGGATCAGTAGCTCCTTCGGGAGATCTACCTCCAGAGAGAGGAAAGAATGTGTCCCTAGAAACAATATATTTGTTGCGACTTGTCTTAATTCTTCGTAAAGTCCTGTTAAAACGAGGGTTCTCCTGGCTTGCGCCGGGAAGTTAGTCCACAAAATCCGGTGGTCGTTTTCAAACAGCTTTATTCACGCACAGCTGGTCGACACACAGGGACAAAATCGTTAATCAGCATTACCAAAATAACTAATCAGCATTACCAAAATAACTAATCAGCATTACCAAAATAACTTCACTGTCGGGCTTGCTCTCATGAGGACACAATAATTATGTGCTTTTACTCGTCTCTTCGTCGCGCTCTCTTGTTTCTTCACACTCTCAAATAGTTCTGCTTAAATATATTTGCAGGATATCTAGAACTTTCGAGAGCAACAAGACCAACGTGACCGTCTGGAAGCAGCGTGAAAACCACACGCATCACATGCACATCGAAGGGCTTCGATCAGCCCTCTGGAGGACACACTCGCTGCTTGCTCGATCGTCTCTTCGTCACTCTCACGCTGTCCTGCTTATATATATATATATATATATATACATTTTGTAGGATATCTAGAGAATAGACGAGACCGTCTGGAACCTGGGTGAAAACTACACGACGTGTTAAGCGGAGTGTCGTGTTAACTGGAGGTCAAGAAAGGTAACTTTTCTCGACCTCCAATGTGCTATGTGAGATTACATGTACATGTATCCCTTCTCATCACAACCACCGTGGACAACAGGTGTGTGCAAGGGACATAATGCGTGTGTTCGATTTCTTCCCTCGTGGTTTTGTTTTCTTTTTGATTGTTTTGTAACTTTGTTTTCAGCACAACCCCAGTGAAGAGAAATAAGGCGAAGCACGCTGAGTGCATGACTTTTCAAATGATACCCAAAGTGAGATATCAATAGAATCGTGACACGTGAAACTACGATGTTGATTGAAATGACACGGGATTGTGAGACAACAAAAGAACGATAAGAAAATTGATGGATTTCTACTAACAATGAGTAGATGATTTTAATTGTAGGGACATTACTGGAACGAAGGCTTGAAAAATGTTGTTAATTTGGCATGAATTTTTCTTCCCATCTGGAATTTCTCAAATGAGGATTAGAATGCTGAAAACGAATCAAGAATATCATCTTCGCAACCCGATTGCAGCAAGTATATAGCCCAAAGATTATAGGTGGTAGGCCTACATGGATAGGCTTTCTGGGAACTTCCTTGTTTCATCTGATGTGACGAGATGTGCAGGTGATCCATCGTCTTCTTCGTCAGAATGGGACGACCCAGGCTCGCCAGGTGCGTCGCCACATGTATACAGCAGCATCCACTGCTGGAGCGGAGATAGCGACGTCATCAACTGCCACCATTCCATGCGCGGAGAGGGAGAGACGCAAGTGTTCGCAGAGGCGAGTCAGCATAGGCTGAAACTCTGCTGTGCTGCTGTTTCTGCTGAGTCGGGTAGCTCTGTGGCTTCAGTAACAACTGCTGTAAAGCCTGCCTTCCTGAAGCAGTTGTTGATTGTGTCTAATAATGACACTTTATCCCAGGACCTCTTGACAGCCCTGACGGCGTCAGGCAGAGAAAAGTGGCGCTTTGAAAGTTCTGCTCTCCTCCATCTTCACTGCTTCTCTCTCCCACCCCCACCCTCTTCCCTCTCTTCCTTTCCCTCGAGAAAAAGCCCCTAAATTAAATGGCTCGATCTGGATGGTGTTGTGTGTGACTGAGTGGTCAGACAGTGTTGATTATGCAGTCATTTTTTGGTCGAGTGAAGCAGAGTCGGGGTGGCAAGTTCCGTCGTCTTAACGGGTTGTTTTTTCCTAATGAGACAAATAAGAATGTTGGCCGGGCCCGAATAAAATGGTCGATTTATCCGGAGTGATGTATTATCTGATGTCGTGCTAGGTACATTCCACAGTAGATCTTCAACGCAGAGCCCCGATGGAAAGTAAACAGCAGGATGAATGTTCAAACGCCGTAAAGGTTGCCTTAACATCATCGACTGCATACTGCCAAAGATTATAGATACTGCATCGAGACAGTCAGTTGGAAACAATGGCCACCTACTGCAGTTCCGGAAGGAAGGCAATTCCCGAAGGAGTAAATTGTTGTGGAGATCGTTTGCTTGCTCTTGGCAACAAACAAACAAACAAACAAACAAACAAAAAACAGCTGCTAAAATGGTATATTGCATTTTCCAACAATTTGGGCGCAGCCGTATTAGCCCTCCTTGCCACATGCTCTGCGCAGCTCCAATATTGGCACCACTGACCTTCCATTGAAATCGATAGCGCATCATGTAGAGTACAGAATACTGTATTGTCTCCAAGCAGGATAAAATATTCTATTGGAGCTCTAAAAGAAATGTACTCAATATGGAAGACAATTTAAATCATATGGTAATCAAAGTGACATGGGGAATTAAACTGCATAGGTCTGCGCACGTGTACACACACCCTCACCTGCACTCATGCGCGCACTATGCGCACACACTCATACGCAAATACATACACAAACACTTACACAACACACACACACATATATACACAGTCATGAGCACACACACTCACACACACACACACACACACAACACACACACACACACACGTATTTGTGTGTGTGTGTGTGTGTGTGTGTGTGTGTGTGTGTGTGTGTGTGTGTGAGAGAGAGAGAGAGAGAGAGAGAGAGAGAGAGAGAGAGAGAGAGAGAGAAAGAAAGTGTGTGTGGATGTGTGTGTGAGAGAGACAGACAGACAGACAGACAGACAGACACACACACACACAGACACACAGACAGACACAGAGACAGACAGGCACACAGACATACACACAGCCACACAGACAGACACACAAACACACACACAGACAGACAGACAGACAGACACACAGACAGACACACAGACAGACAGACAGATACATACACACAGGCACAGAGACAGACAGGCACACAGACAGACACACAGACAGGCACAGAGACACACAGACACAAAGACACAGAGACAGACAGGCACACAGACAGACAGATACACAGACACACCGACACACACAGACACACACACAGACACACACAAACACAGACATACACACACACACACACACACACACACAAACACACACAGAGGGAGAGAGAGAGAGAGAGAGAGAGAGAGAGAGAGAGAGAGAGAGAGAGAGAGAGAGAGAGAGAGAGAGAGAGAGAGAGAGAGGTGACACCATGTTTAGATCATGAATTATGGTGTCGCATCTGACCATATTTCTGGCCGGGCCAACGATGGTACATTTTTGCTATTTATGTAGAAACTAGAATGAACCAAAGTATGAAGTATTACAGCCTTTCAGTCGTCGTAGGCTACGTATAAGGCCTTTGAAATCACGGGCGGCATGTATGAACTATGATGTCCCCAGTCATTATTATACTCTTACGAATCGCGTATAGGGAGACGCATTGGGTTTGTTCCTACCCCCGACCCAACTGGATCCGGACCATGGGATATAAAATTAAGCTTGATCGACCACTGAGGGTTAGACGTGGGACAAAGACTATAGGGTAGAAAGCTTGTTCGACAACTGAGGGTTAGACGTGGGACAAAGACTATAGGGATAGAAAGCTTGTTCGACCACTGAGGGTTAGACGTGGGACAAAGAGGGATAGAAAGCTTGTTCGACCACTGAGGGTTAGACGTGGGACAAAGACTATAGAGATTAAAAAAAAACCACTGGTTTCACGTGATGTTATCATTTTGTGCGTGGCGGACAGCAAGCCCGGCCACCCGAGTATAAGTAAAACTAATCTCGCCGCACCTGATAGACATGCATCCACCAAACTTTGCATAAGGTAGAAGAATACTTGGAAGTTGTGTCTCGTGCACTCATTTACTGTTTTAATGAAAGCGAAATAAAAGCTTCTTGAGTGCAAACTCGCAACATATCGAGTCGATACATGACAACTTTGAAGTAGAATCAAAGACCATATAATGCGTATGTACGATCTTTGGTAGAATCGAAGACCATATAATGCGTATGTACGATCTTTGGTAGAATTATTCACGCCGCACCTGACAGACATCCACTAAACTTTGTAAAGCGATAGAAGACCCATGCAAATTTATGTTATACTTTTTCGTCTTTAAATCATCTGGTAACTTTAAAAGTGGCAATTAACTTTCCATACTCAGCTTAGTTAATCACATACATATATACTTTATCTTGAAATAAAAATATATAAAAATCGAAAATGAAGTCTAGTTTCCTTGTGTTTTCTGGAACGCTTTAACCTTCCCAAGTGCTCGCGGTGAGAGCTAATTATTTTCTTTTCTTTAAGACCTTTAAAAACGAAACGCGCCTCTGGTCCCGCGAGAGAATTGCCGCTGTTAATATGTGTTATTATGATTCATTACATGCCTCTGAAAGACACACTTCAAATGGTCGCAAATCTCGCATAAGAAAACGAGTCATTATAAGATTGTAGCAATGTACATTTCTTTTCGATTTTTCATGGTGAAAAATCCACCGAAAGAAACGAGTAAGCCATTATACTTATGAAACTCTCACCCGATTTATTTTATTTAAAGGGAAGTAACTCTTGTTTTCTAAATTGTCGCCCGCTTCCTTTCACTAGGAGCACTCTCGAGTCAGTAAATCATTTCATCTTCAGAGCTGTAGCAACACATCTCGCGCAAACAGCGGTGAGCGTTACTACCTTCTTCTTGGGTGTCATATGTAATCAAATGTGCGCTAGAATTTCGACTGTGCAGGGTCGAATGTGCGAACTATACCAGTATACGCACCGTGACCATGTCGCATGAGCCTATTCATCTAAAGTATGCGTTCTTGTTTTAAATTCAACCACACTTTTATTTCATTTTTTAGCACCTCCTTGGCTTGTGACCTTTTCAGTCCAGAAGTTCTTAGTTTGTTATGCAAATTATTGTTAAGTTGGTGTGGTCATTTACTTGTAAAGGGCACGACGTCGCGAATGGGGTCAAACAACTTACGATTAAAACTAAAAGTAACGGACCGTGCTGGCGGACTTATTATTAGGGGGATATTTTCTCCTACGAGGAGTGGAAAAGTCAGAAAATCATGAATCAATTTTGCGCACAATTAATTTGTTGTGATGATAATGATCATAATCCATTTAGCAGGACCAGAGGGGTAATTAATGAGATATTTTCACATATAGAAAGTTCAGGAAACTATGCTATCAACTAAACGTGCTGGCTTTCGCTGGTACGTGTTCGAATGTCGTGTTTTCATAAATTCAGAGTATTTTGACTTCAAATAAATGTCGCCATTAGGAGCTGCCGTGCGTTGTTTAAGGCGAGCGCCCCGAGGCGCTGTGTCGCATTAATTAAGCACTAGAGGTAATGGGAATGAGTTATAGCGCTCCAGGGGGATCGCCTTGCACAATGCACGGCTGTCATCTCTTGGGAATTTTTGAAAGTCGGGTTTACTCCTGCTTCACCCTCAAACGTGGCAACAGTGCAAGAAGTGTGATGCTGCAAGTTGTCACTGAAACTGACAATTTAAAAAGGGATCAGCCATCGTTCATAGCAAAGCTCTAAAAAGAAATTAACTTCTGTCTCAACAAATGCAAACAATGACACTGATAGTGATAGGCTAGTCCAAAACTGGGAAATCTCTCATGACATTTCGTTTCGCACTTCGTGTCGCACCAAGCCATGTGCTTAGGTGTGTGGCTCGAACACAGTGTGAGGGAAGATCTGTGCAATTATGATTCTATCGGTTGGAAAATCTTTTTGAACTAATTGTCACTTGCTTAGAACACAGACCACCTTTGTAAGTAATATTGACTGTGTATGAAATGGAGCAGGAAAAGAGCCAGACATGAAGTGTTTCATCTCTTGCCTCAAAAACCACTATGGGGAATTTGAGAACAGCTAACCATCTTGGACATGAGCACATTCTCTATCATGATCAGTAAGCAGAACATGTAGTGTTGTGCTCTCTGTACATTGCATGACATGGAGTGTTGTACTTGCTATTGAACAGGTGCATTTACAGTGTGAATCATTGCATTTAAAAAAGTGTATATATATATATTTTCATTGACATTTGGGCTCTTTGAAGAAAAAAAGAAGGCTTGAGACAGAATACTTCTTGTTAGTATTTGAAAATTAAAACTGTATAACCCAGGTTATAGAAACTTTCATTCTGATTAAAATCATTAATGCTTGGTTTTGTTTTGTGAGAATTCATCAATGAATTGAAGTAATTGAACACTGTACACACACACACACACACACACACACCACACACACACACACACACACACACACACACACACACACACACACACACACACACACTCACTCACAACATTGATTGATTTTTCTTATTGAGGAACAGTGAAACCAACTGAAATCATGATAGATTTAGCTGTAGAGTCTGAATCCCAGACTTTCCTTATTTTGGCAGTGCATTTTAAGTAGGCTTAAGTCAACCTTCAGCACAGATGTTTGAGGTGTTGAAGAACTGTAGAGAGAATATTATAAAGTGATAGAAATCCAATGCAGTTGGAAAAATAAAGAATTAGTCAAATCCATTGTGAGGTGTCATGTGTCATGTGACATATCGCCAGCACTCTGTTTGTGGCATTTGATCTAGTGGCAAATCTTTTACTTTTGCTAATCTCTGTTCTTGCTTTAGTCAATGCACAGAGGTAAGATGGCTTCCAAAAGGGTTTTCCCATCTCCACTTAAACATGGACTGCTATCTGGCAAAAGGCATTTATTCTTTTATATTCAGGTCACAAATTCTCCTTTGTCTCATGAAATGCTATAAGACTTGCTGCACTTCCTCCTGAAATAATAGCTGGTTTACTCTGCCTTGGTTGCTTACAGATACAGAGGTAATGGCAGCAATGGAGGGACACAGACATGGTGACAGAGTAAACCAGCTGCCAGAATACATCCTGAATGACCTCTGCTCGTGAGTGCATCCTTCCCCATCAGTCTGGGCATATGTTCTGTGTTTTCTCACCATTTACACTTGATTCACTTCTTCTATACCACCTTTTTAGCATGTAAGAATGCAAATCACATGCGAGTTTCATTGGACTATGACATGCTATCAAATGCAATAACTGAAAGGGACCGTGAGGATGATGTTGACATAACTAAACACTAAATGAAATCTTGCCAAAATTAGTCATCATTACTGTAGTCCATTTCAGTGCCTGCCTTTGCAAGCACATCCTAGTCTTGTGAATTCCACCTCTGACCATTTCATTTGTTGTTCATGTATTTTGCATGGAGGCATGAGCTATTTTGGACAGAGATGAATACAAAAGTTCTGTCAAGAGACATTGTGGATGGAGAGAGATTACACTAGGCTGAAACCGTGGAGAGAGAGAGAGAGAGAGAGAGAGAGAGAGAGAGAGAGAGAGAGAGAGAGAGAGATATGGAGAGGAAGATATGGAGAGGGAGATGGAAACAGAAATGGAAACAGAGATGGAAACAGAGATGGAAACAGAGATGGAAACAGAGAAATATATGGAGAGAGAGAGAGAGAGAGAGAGAGAGACTGAGAGAGAGAGAGAGAGAGAGAGAGAGAGAGAGAGAGAGAGAGAGAGAGAGAGAGAGAGAGAGAGAGAGAGAGAGAGGGGGGGTGTTTGGTCGGGACTCATCCCACACCCACCACCTTGAGTTGCTGAACTACTGAGTTCTGGCCTCTGTTTCAGTCCACATTGCCTTATATACATGTAGCTCATTTTGAGAATAGACTCGTGCATGACCCTGATCTCATACAGTCTCCTTGTCTACCCCTGTGGGTTTGAGGTTTAAGAATAGACTCACTGTGGGATTTGTAAGACAGATAACAAGGGAAACAGAGACTTGGCTTGCTTTCATTCTACTAGGTCTAGTGATTTCTTGATCAATAGTCTTACTTAGCATGCAAAGGCTGATAGGCCATAAACATAAATCCAGCCAGCCAGCCAGCCATATATACATATCAAATCACTTTATTGCAGAAAATGTATAAAGATCATACATGACTGCTAAAATCAGAGCTATGTGAAGGAACACTAGTCTAACTGAAGCACCCGTCTGGACAGATTCGTCTCTTCAACGATGATTTAGTAAAACTTCACAAGTCAGTCCATACATACATACATACATACATACATACATACATACATACATACATACATACATACATACATACATACATACATACATACATACATACATACATACATACATACATACATACATACATACATACATACATACATACATACATACATACATACATACATACATACATACATACATCCATCTTTCCTTCCTTCCATTTATGTGCTAGTCTTTCTTGTTAGTTTGTCTTCTAACTTAAAATCTTACATGGAGGCCCCAAATACAGAGCTAGAACTATGCAGAGTACAAACAGAGGTGTGACAAAGTATACAAATTGATAGAGGAGTTAAGAATAAACACATGGGATGAATAGAGGAAGACCAGGTGGAGGTGGTGATGGTGATGTTAGTAGTGATGATGTTGGTGGTGATGCCATGTTAGTGGTGGTGGTGGTGGTCATGATGGTGGTGGTGGTGGCCATGATGGTGGTGGTGGTGGTGCTGTGTTAGTGGTGGTGGTGGTGGCCATGATGGTGGTGGTGGTGGTGCTGTGTTAGTGGTGGTGGTGGCCATGATTGTGGTGGTGGTGGTGCTGTGTTAGTTGTGGTAGTGGTGGCCATGATGGTGGTGGTGGTGGTGCTGTGTTAGTGGTGGTGGTGGTGGCCATGATGGTGGTGGTGGTGGTGCCGTGTTAGTGGTGGTGGTGGTGGCCGTGATGGTGGTGGTGGTGGTGCTGTGTTAGTGGTGGTGGTGGTGGCCATGATGGTGGTGGTGGTGGTGCTGTGTTAGTGGTGGTGGTGGTGGCCATGATGGTGGTGGTGCTGTGTTAGTGGTGGTGGTGGTGGCCGTGATGGTGGTGCTGTGTTAGTGGTGGTGGTGGTGGCCGTGATGGTGGTGGTGGTGGTGCTGTGTTAGTGGTGGTGGTGGTGGCCATGATGGTGGTGGTGGTGGTGCCGTGTTAGTGGTGGTGGTGGTGGCCGTGATGGTGGTGGTGGTGGTGCTGTGTTAGTGGTGGTGGTGGTGGCCATGATGGTGGTAGTGGTGGTGCTGTGTTAGTGGTGGTGGTGGTAGCCATGATGGTGGTGGTGCTGTGTTAGTGGTGGTGGTGGTGGCCGTGATGGTGGTGGTGGTGGTGGTGCTGTGTTAGTGGTGGTGGTGGTGGCCGTGATGGTGGTGGTGGTGGTGCTGTGTTAGTGGTGGTGGTGGTGGCCATGATGGTGGTGGTGGTGGTGCTGTGTTAGTGGTGGTGGTGGTGGCTGTGATGGTGTAGTGGTGGTGGTGGTGGCTGTGATGGTGGTGGTGGTGGTGCTGTGTTAGTGGTGGTGATGGTGGCCGTGATGGTGGTGGTGGTGGTGGTGCTGTGTTGGTAGTGGTGGTGGTGGTGGCTGTGATGGTGTAGTGGTGGTGGTGCTGTGTTGGTAGTGGTGGTGGTGGTGGTGTTGGTAGTGGTGGTGGTGCTGTGTTGGTAGTGGTGGTGGTGCTGTGTTGGTAGTGGTGGTGGTGCTGGTTGTGGTGGTGGTGGTGGTGATGGTGGTGGTGGTGGTGCTGTGTAGTGGTGGTGGTGGTGGTGGCCATGAACGTGGTGGTGGTGGTGGTGGTGTGTGTGGTGGTGGTGGTGGCGTGATGGTGGTGGTGGTGCTGTTAGTGGTGGTGGTGGTGGTGGCCATGATGGTGGTGGTGGTGGTGCTGTGTTAGTGGTGGTGGTGGTGGCCGTGATGGTGGTGGTGGTGGTGCTGTGTTAGTGGTGGTGGTGGTGGCCATGATGGTGGTGGTGGTGGTGCTGTGTTAGTGGTGGTGGTGGTGGTGGCCATGATGGTGGTGGTGGTGGTGCTGTGTTAGTGGTGGTGGTGGTGGCCGTGATGGTGGTGGTGGTGGTGCTGTGTTAGTGGTGGTGGCCATGATGGTGGTGGTGGTGGTGCCGTGTTAGTGGTGGTGGTGGTGGCCGTGATGGTGGATGTTGCATTTTTCAGACTGTAATCATCCCTAAATGGATTGGTTGTGGAAGTGATAGAAACTGGTGGAGAACTTGCATGCAGCGTTTTTCATCCATCTTGGCTTGCCAGCCCACACCTGTACATTCCCTCTCTATTGCAGGCGATTCATCCTGAACATGGGGCCCAATTTGGGTGACCACATGCGCATCATGTTTGAAATGGAGGCTGCACACTGGTACTACAAGGACTTCATCACCAAGAAAACCACGGAAAAGCTTCCCTCCCTTGGCCTTAAGGAGTTTGCTCGTCAAAGTATCCTTGCCCAGGGCTTTCTGGGGGGGGGGAGGGGTGTTTGTGGTTGGTAGGTCCACCAAAATCTGTACTTATTTATCTATGTTAGCCTGCCTGCCTATCTGTCTGTCTGTCTGTCTGTCTCTCTGTCTATCTATCTATATATTACTTACTATTATTATTATTATTTTTTTACAATCTGATTTAACGTATGTCACAATTTCTCTTTTTGTTGAAAATGCTTTCTTTTTTATACTTCAAATTAGATTTCCTGAATGCTCTTAGAGCATGCACTTCATTGATTCCTGTTGATGAAAACTTTTTTTTACCACCATTGGAAACAAGTTTGGGGTCAACAGAAAAAAATTGGGTTAATGGAGTTACCATAACCACAACTTTCTTTTTGTGGCCTTAGCTTTAGAGAGAAAAGGGATAGCTAGCTGCTGGAAAAGATGCTGCTGTCTAAAGTTTAAAGGTTGGACATTGTTGCACTCTGCACGGGAACTTTGAGATAACATTTTATGTAAAGTAGAACGTAGCAGCATTCTAGATGAAGACTTCTTCTAGCTGCAGTTGGTACTGATTAAGGCTAGTGGTAGCAGCATTCTACCAAGAGAGCATTAGCAATGCAGCATGCTATATAGGGGGATGTGATAGAAGCATTCCAGACAAGGTTTGCATTGGCAGCATTCTAGACCCACTAGATCTAGCAGCATTCTACACAGAGTGGGAAGAGCTAGCAGCATTGTAGACATTGAGGGCGGAGATTGCTGCATTCCAGACTGCATGACTGATACTGGCAACATTTTCAACTAGAAGACTGAACAAGATGATTCCAGATGAGGACGCTGGAGCTTGCAGCATTCTAGATAAAACTGCAGCAGACAGTATTTAAAACATAACCACTGTTGAATTGACAGCATTCTTAAAGATGAACCTATTATTTTCTGGTGACCTTAACCTTTAGAGCGCCGCTGGCGACATGTGTCGCCACAGCGTACATTCCCCAGACGTCCGCCGGCGCATCAGAGCGCCGAGCGATAGTGACGTGCTCTGTTGACTTGCCTAATGCTGCCTTTGAGTCATGCTGTTCTAAAAATATCACAGTCATGTGCAGTGATCACGTGGCAACGAGATCCGCCATTTTGGCGATTGAGAGGACGCGCGGCAAATTTTCAGCGAATTTTTTTCACGAAGTTCGTCTTCGTCGTTTGTGAACGGGACTTTTTTCTTTGCCAGTATGGCGACTGACGAAGAAGTTGAAGCGCTTGTGGAGTTATTTTTCGATTCTGACTCTCAGAATATGAATTCGAAGGCTTTACTGACATTGATGTGATGGGAGATATATCATAGAGAGCAAGCACGTGCTTCGAGTTCGACCGATCGATGTGTTGTGGTCTGTAGATCGACAGGAGGAGCGGAAGCTTGATTCAGATGAAATTGACTCGGCTGACTTCCCTAGCGTAAGTAATTGTAGGATTTTTTGTTTTGTTTTACACTAAAACATTTTCAGATGTATTTCCAAGTAATCAAAAGCTGTTGTATTCTTGAATCAATAGAGCAGTGTAGGAAAACACAGTGCTTCTACCGATGGCGATGTGTTGTGGTCTGTAGATCGAGAGTCCTGAGCGGAAGCTTGATTCAGATGAAAATGACTAGCGTAAGTAATTGTAGGATTTTTTGTTTTGTTTTAGTTTTACCCTAAAACATTTTCAGATGTATCTCCATTACTTGGAGACTCTATCTATGCACTTTTGCATTTTCATCAAAAGCTGTTGTATTCTTGAATACATAGAGCAGTGTAGGAAAACACAGTGAATTTGTTTGTTTTTGACTCACATGCGAGGCGAAAGGCACTGTCGCGTTTATCTAACTGGCTAATGATAGGTTTCTCCTCTAGGAACGACGTAGTCGTCCTAGAAGAGAGAGACCTTTAGACAAACAAGAGTTTACACCTAAACTCAACCACCACTCCTTGGGGGGACACCACAAACGTCAAACAATGTCAAACAAACAAGTGAATAAATGACCACTGAATCGGGATGAAAAATAGAACAATCAAGTTTAATCAACAAACAAACTCCCCCTTGCTGCACAGGGCCGCAAAGGAAGGAGCAGGCAGGCGATTAAATGCAAGAAAAAGAAACCAAAACAAAGTCGAGCAGCGGAAACAAGATGGTGGCACTTCCGCTGCTAGAAACAGGAAAAAATCAACAACAACAAACAACTCGCATCAGCAAAAGTGAAACAACCTCAAGCATGAAAAAACCAACACACAAAGAAGCAGTATCTAAGTCACCGGTGACTAGACTTACTGACAATGTGTAAAAAAACTTCACTTCCCTTCACTCCATCATACAAACACCAGAAACTGGAATTTATTCACAAAAGCAGTTTCTGACAAGAAAAACACCCCTTCCAACCACTCGTTCTAGCACTCGCCACTAGAACGAGAGAAATCTCACAAACAGAGAATAAAGTCTTCCACTTCCGCACCGACACAAAGTTGCAACCACTCTTCAACCCACGAAAAGTCACTAAACTTCACTGCAGAACATTTAACAATCCAATGTTAAATTAAATTCCAAACTTCCCCAAAAATCCGGAACGCTAGGAAACATCAATCCCCACAGAAAGATTTTTCCCGTCCCTTTTCCACAGACCCTTTAGCTAAGTTACTCGAAACGAAGCCACAACAACACCCTTCCCTTTGTCTGAATATTAATGAGCCAAACCCCCGCTAGCCAACCCCCTCTTCCCCTTGCTCTGACGCACTTCCGCCCACCACTACACAAGCCAGAAACAATGAGAGGTATTCAGACGCACGTGAATCCGCATTCACGCGCTCCTTTCTCGCACGACAATCCTGTCCAAAACAAGCTCCGTGAGCAATGAAACAGATGCCGAATATCAAGCAAAGAAAGATGAAAAAGGTTTTCTCTTACCCTTTTCGAAGTCCGGACTACTCGCCGTCCAGAATACGTCAATCCTGTCATAGCACACCTCGACCCAACCAAGCCAAAGTTACACCACCCCAAACCTCACAAAAAATGGCACACGACCCACTACCCCTTCCCTTTCAGTCCATCGAAGGTATACTGTCCCGAGCACCGTGCTCAGTCAAGTCCCAGAAGGTTGCCGGTAGTACAAGAAGAAGCACGCTTCCAAGCGTCTCTGCATCGTGGCGACGAGTAGGCTACCATGCCCCCACTCCCGTCCTGAGGTGTCCACTGACAACGAGCACCGCGCTCGCTAACCCGTCAGTGAAGTCGGAAAGTCCATTCCGAAGCAGCAGCAGGAATCCCCCCGGTCATCAGTACAAGTGCGAAATAATTCCATTCTACAGGAGAATCAGTTCATTTCTTCGCACTACTCACGTTGTATGTCCCCCCTACAACAATAGGCTGCGCCATTCGCCGCTCCGCGCGAGCGAACGAACGCTAGCGTCACGACCGTCCCGCCTCTAACCTGTCCTCTCACTCTGACAGTTAGGCCACACCAATGTGGACTTCACGCCAGTCCGTCGGCGTTTTCGTTAGACCCAAAATATATATAGCACACAGCTAGTCATAACGAAATTGTAACTCCCGGAGTTACTGAAGAAAGAGTACTTGCACATTTGCCTTCACCACCGTTGAGGATGAGCACACCGTGTGCTCCCGCAGCATTCGCCGATTTCGACGCTGGGCGCGCGTCGACGTAGGTAGAGTTCTCGCTAACCCCGACCAGGAGGCAGGTAATTGCGGAATGCAATAGTAGAAACGACAGAGCGGACAATGCTCGTATGTACGTACGTGCGTGGCCTGGAAAATACAAACGAGTGCCTAATGAGAAACTACGCTTTCTCCCCCAAGAATTTACACAGGCATGATTCAACATGAAGCGATGCACTCTTGCCCGAACGCTTAGTTGAAAAACTTGCCCGCACCAAGCGAGTAAGTTGAATTTAACCATTCCCTGTTCACGAATTGAATTACAATTTCACGCCTTAACGGAGATAGGCATTTCCCCAACCTTCCCCCAAAGATTTAGTTCAATTCTGACACACAATTCACTCATGCACAATGTATGACCTTTTTCCCGCCTTAACCAACGGTCAATTTTCCCAAGGCAAAAGAATTGTCGCAAATCGTACATTACCTCAAGCCATCAGGCCGTGGTCCTCCCATAAGCGAAACTTTTCTCCATCTCAACCAAAGGCTCTCTTTCCACTCTCGCGGCTGACCAAACACAGGCCCCCAGCGATGAGATTTCCCAGCAAAGCGAAACGACTTTGCTTAGCCACCCGCGTGGCTTTCAGTTTGGCAGCGCCGATCGCTCGCCCAACCTTCCCATCCAAACGATGGATATGTCTGATCAGAAACACGCTGTCAGACCTGACGTTAACTCCGTCACGTGATTAACTCCCAATCACAGCTCAGTAATTTTCGCGCCCCTTGACCATCTCCCAATCATCGCTCCGCTAATTTTCGCGCCCCTCAGATCCGTGTCGAATAGAGTGTAAACCCCGCGGAACATTCCAATGCACCCCTCGACCCACCGAATAACCCCCTGAGGTGACTTCGCTTTCCCGCCATACGAACTCTCTGTCGCATTGCGGAAAAACGGTATCTGAGCACGTAGTTCAATGCAATCTCATGCACTGACATCTTCTTTACACTATCACCCATAAGTCGCATCTTGCGACACTATCACCCGTTTCGTGCATCCGGGCGTCCGGGTGTCCGGGCATCCGAAAACTTTAACGTTGGATTTTTCTCGGAGACTATTAAGTCTATCAATACCAAATGTGGCATGATGGTGTATGATAACAAGGCCTCAAAAAACATACATAGTGACTTGTCCTTGCTTCAAGGTCAAGGTCGCAGGGGCCATAAATGTTGTCTAAAAAACAGTCATTTTTCACATTTTCTCAATTTTCTCTGAAGTTTTTGAGATTGGATTCCTGACCTATATATGGTATATAGGGCAAAGTAATCCCTATCTTTTGATATCAGTTTGGTTGACCTTGCTTCAAGGTCAAGGTCACAGGAGCTCTTCAAAGTTGGATTGTATACATATTTTGAAGTGACCTTGACCCTGAACTATGGAAGATAACTGTTTCAAACTTAATAATTATGTGAGTCACATGTTATACTTTCATCATGAGACACATTTGGTCACATATCATCAAGGTCAAGGTCACTTTGACCCTTATGAAATGTGACCAAAATGGGGTAGTGAACCACTAAAAGTGACCATATCTCATGGTAGAAAGTGCCAATAAGCACCATTGTGCTTCCTATGTCTTGAATTAACAGCTTAGTGTTGCATGACCTTGGATGACCTTGACCTTGGGTC
>JAWQFJ010001330.1:34008-44008 GCA_034096865.1 Theodoxus fluviatilis
GTGAGTCTATGTACTCACCCGTTTCGTGCATCCGGGCGTCCGGGTGTCCGGGCATCCGAAAACTTTAACGTTGGATTTTTCTCGGAGACTATTAAGTCTATCAATACCAAATGTGGCATGATGGTGTATGATAACAAGGCCTCAAAAAACATACATAGTGACTTGTCCTTGCTTCAAGGTCAAGGTCGCAGGGGCCATAAATGTTGTCTAAAAAACAGTCATTTTTCACATTTTCTCAATTTTCTCTGAAGTTTTTGAGATTGGATTCCTGACCTATATATGGTATATAGGGCAAAGTAATCCCTATCTTTTGATATCAGTTTGGTTGACCTTGCTTCAAGGTCAAGGTCACAGGAGCTCTTCAAAGTTGGATTGTATACATATTTTGAAGTGACCTTGACCCTGAACTATGGAAGATAACTGTTTCAAACTTAATAATTATGTGAGTCACATGTTATACTTTCATCATGAGACACATTTGGTCACATATCATCAAGGTCAAGGTCACTTTGACCCTTATGAAATGTGACCAAAATGGGGTAGTGAACCACTAAAAGTGACCATATCTCATGGTAGAAAGTGCCAATAAGCACCATTGTGCTTCCTATGTCTTGAATTAACAGCTTAGTGTTGCATGACCTTGGATGACCTTGACCTTGGGTCAAGGTCACATGTATTTTGGTAGGAAAAATGTGTAAAGCATTTCTTAGTGTATGATGTCATTGGTAGGTTTAGTTGTTTGACCTTGACCTTGAAGGTTACCTGAAGGTCAAGGTCATATAAAGGTCAAGGTCAAGCATGTGAGTCGTATGGGCTTTGCCCTTCTTGTTTGTTGTTGTCTGTGTTCCAATATTTTTTAGCAGCTGAAAAAACCATTATATGGCATTTTCATTAATTGCACCATGTAGGCCATCCATTTTTCTACTCACCCTCCAAAAATCTACTGCAAAGCTTGAATAGGTAATAAATGATGATTTTTTAAAGTAAACATGGTGTTGAATTTGACCACACATATTAAAATTTGTGGCTCTGGGGTAAAGCAATGACGAAAATTAGCGGCGCTCTAAATGTTAAACTCTTTTTCACTCTTGGTTATATATAAAAATTTAATTGATAGTAATCAATGAACTGCGTGCTGTCCCATCTTTCCTGCTCTAAGAGCACTCAGGGAATCCCCTTTTAAGTAAGAAACGCATTTTCAGCGTAAGAGAAATTGTGAAAAGAAAATAATGATAATAATAAATAGACAGACAGACAGAAAGACAGACAGAAATGGCAGTATACATGCAAAGCAGAAAAGCTGAGGCTAGCTAAAGCAGAAATGTAGACAGGGTGTTCAGGGCTGACTAAATTTCAAACAGAATTTCAAGTGCATCCATATTATTGCCACAAGGTAGGACAACAGGAAGCTACAGACTATGGAAGCCCAGTTGTTCTCCTTGACACACAACAGTGTACGAAGCTGTTGGGACGTGCGTGGAGAAACCAAAGAATGGATTTGATGCTATGTACGAAGAGTGGACGAAGTACAAGTTTGGAATCCCCACCTTTGGTGGAATACTGATAGACCCTGACTTAAAACATGTAAGTATGTCGGCAACAGGTGCAGGGGATTACCAAGAGACTCACCTCAGCCAATACGGTTGTCATCATTTTTAGTTTATAAACAAGTGTGCATCCCTGGTTACAGAGAGGTCAGCAGCTGCTGTGCATGAGGTTTGGTGAATGTGTAACTTTGTCATAGAGGGGAGAGGACAAAAGTATCAGAATTCTGTAGGAATTATGGGAACCTGCCATCAGCAGGTTGATAAAAATTTTGTAATCCTGTCTTTATATCAGCACGCCCATGTAGAAGGACTAGCATACAGTCTGGTGTAAAGACATTGAACCAAAAAGGTTCCACCTTTCAATAACATTAAGTGCAGGGGGAAGATGGCTCTTACTACAGGGTTGAAACAATTGAGCTTCTTTCCTAGACTGTGATTCTTATCATATCATAGACACACATGCATAGAAGGTAGAACTGCAAAGATTAATTGAGGTGTCAACAGTGTCAGTGGTTGGACCTGACAAGCCAACCCTTAATTGTGGAAAACAAAATAAGTTGAGGCAACTGTAACAAAATTGAGCTGGCATAGATAAGTTGTGAACTTCTCACAATAGCCAAGCGTGAAGATGAAGCTTGGAGGGATTATTGTGAGGTATCCCAGCCCTGAGCTGAACTGCCCCGTGTAGGTTGGGGGTCAGAAGAGACCCACCTTGTCGCCCTATGCAATTCATAAGTGGTGATTAACCCATTGACTTCGGCGTTTTCTCTGGTCCTGTATTTCCTTAGCACCGCTCTGTCACTGTAGTGCCGAAACCAAATACCCCCTTCCACGCCGGCCGGTCACTGTAGTGCTGGCAAGTGACCCGCATGGGTCTGGCCTCAGAATCCTTGTTTATCACAGAGCCTGGCCCTGACTGTGAGAACCTGTCCCTCCTTCCCACGTTACAGAACAAACTGACACGTGCATTTACACATCTGGTCTCAGAAATACCCTGGGTTTTCACTCTTATTTGAGATGGCAATGCAGGAGGAAGGAGAAGTCTAAAAATATTTCGGCAGTAGGGGATCCCAGTACACTCGAAACTCCGGCTGCACAGAGTGTAGGGTTTCGGCACTACAGTGACCAGCCGGCGCCAAGGGGTTAATTAAATAAGGACATCTTGTCTTATGTTATAAACCCAAACTTCTGTTATCCATTCCAATCCCTGTACTTGGTGCCCAATGCCACCATATGTGGGAGAGGCAGAGGATGGAGCAGGGAACCTTTTAGTTTGACAAGTAGTCTCCACCAATCAGGGGCCTTGTAAAGTCTGGGTCTAACGAACAAGTTACTTGAGGGTCTGATTCAGTGATTGGCCGAAAGGTCATGCAGTCTGTTGCATGTTAAAGGAAATACTCCAAGAGCACATGCATCAGTGGAATGATCTTTGTGCAGCTGATGATTTGGTTGTTTTGCAATGAGAGTTTCTCTCAGCCTGGGTACGAGATACCAACAGAAAGTAGTTGATGGAAAAGTGTTCACTTCACAGAGGAGTGTGAGCAAGTAGTGTGTTGTTTACTGTGTCACAGAGGAGGAAGACAGGAAGTTTATGTGTGTGCATGCACATATGTGAGAGTGTGTGTGTGAATTTGTGAGCATGAGGGAGAGAGACGCTGACAAGGACTGTGTGGTGTCATGTGTGATGGGTGACACCATCTTGTCCTCCTGTCCACAGTGTCTAATGGTGCAGCACTTTAGCAACAAAACGTCATGGGGTTTCCCCAAGGGCAAGAGGAATGAGGATGAGACGCCTGAGAAGTGCGCCATCAGAGAGGTGAGACCTTCTGCTCTAGACTGTCTGCCCCATTCTCTCCATCCTGACTGTCTGCCCCATTCTCTCCATCCTGACTGTCTGCCCCATTTTCTCCATCCTGACTGTCAGCTTCATGTTAAGAAATGGTTTTTGATATTTTAATTTCCCTGTGAGCTTCCAGAAATATCTTCTGTGGTCACGTTGAAATGTTTAGGAAGAGTTTCTGAAATGACCTTTTTAGTTGGCCACAGTCATGTGTTGTCAAGATGTACTGCAATTTCCTCATCAGAGAAGTGAAACTCTGTGGCTTGTTAATTGAGGAAATCAGGTTTAGGGTAAAACAAACTTGGATTCAAAGCTCTAGTAAACAATTGTGATCTCTCTTAGTGATGCATTCAAGTGTTATGTTATTGTTTTTTGTCTTTAACCTCAGACTGTTCATTTGTTGTTAGGTGCTGGAGGAGACTGGCTTTGACTGTTATGTTATTGTTGTTTTTTTTGTCTTTAACCTCAGACTGTTCATTTGTTGTTAGGTGCTGGAGGATGCATTCAAGTGTTATGTTATTGTTTTATTGTCTTTAACCTCAGACTGTTCATTTGTTGTTAGGTGCTGGAGGATGCATTCAAGTGTTATGTTATTGTTTTTTGTCTTTAACCTCAGACTGTTCATTTGTTGTTAGGTGCTGGAGGATGCATTCAAGTGTTATGTTATTGTTTTTTGTCTTTAACCTCAGACTGTTCATTTGTTGTTAGGTGCTGGAGGATGCATTCAAGTGTTATGTTATTGATTTTTTTGTGTCTTTAACCTCAGACTGTTCATTTGTTGTTAGGTGCTGGAGGATGCATTCAAGTGTTATGTTATTGTTTTTTGTCTTTAACCTCAGACTGTTCATTTGTTGTTAGGTGCTGGAGGAGACTGGCTTTGACTGCTCCGACCTGCTTAACCCCGATGATTTCTTTAATGCCACCAAAAAACTGAATGGCAATGCAAAGCTTGAACGACTCTATCCAGTGGCTGGCGTTCCCCTCAACACAAAATTTCAAACCAGGACTCGTGAAGAGATCAAGGTAAGAACAACATCTCTCAGTGAAGACGTGTGCTTTGTGGTTGGATGCCATGGAATAGTCGTAAGGTCCAACTGCACCTCCCTGTTGTCAGCCATCCCAGAAATAGCTTCAGGCGTGACTTTTGCTTGCCCTTGATTTATTGCAGTAACCAGGGCCCGTATTCACAACGGCGATTTATCTTTTTAACACTCGATTTATCCCCTAGCCCCGCGTTATCTTGATCGGTTAGATAAGGTACGCTCGTCAGAGGATCCTAGGTTGCGCTTTGCTATATATACTGCTTTCCAGCCAAGGGAGAGCAGAACAGGCAGTTGGAATCGTCTGAGTTTAGAGATAAATCGGAGTTAAAATAAATCGCCGATAAATCGCCGTTGTGAATACGGGCCCAGGAGGAAATTTTTTTCCTTCTGCTGCTGCTTGCGCAATTTACCATTTTAAAAAGTAGGGAAATTAGTTTATTTGATGTTTGTCCTGCTGACAGTGACATGCAATTTTCCAAATTCAAGGAAAGTTCATATTAGTGTGTATTTTCCCTTTTGGTCAGAGATAGGAATAAGCTCTCTGTGAAATATTGAGGAAAATTTTTAATTGAAACCACACACTTTTCTTATGCAGTTATCCGAGGTAATTTCTCATCTTATTCTGAATTCACTTAATGATTATTTTCAATGTGGCATTTTGTTACCATGAATTTACTGTAACCTGTGTTATTGGGTGAATTTTGTGTGGGATAGAGGGTGGGTGGGTGGGTAGGGGTGGTGGGTGAGATTGAATTTGTTTGTTTGTTTGCTTGTTTTAACAAGGCTGAATGTAAGATAGGCAGCTATGCCTAATTCATGTATTTCCCATGAAAAATAAAGTTTTAAAATCAATCAATCAACAACAAAAAATCAACCAATCCCCCATGAAATTCATGAAGGCAAACAATGGACGAAGAATCAGAGCCTGTCAAACTCTTGGCTCCTCGGTTTTGTGGTTTCTCAGATTTTTTTAAATAATCTGTGATTACAAAAACAAACAAAAACTTTGATTTGCAGTTAGTGAATTTTCACCTCTGATATGTGGGCTTTACCTTCATTACTCCATCTCATATGTATCCATCATTGTCAGATGTTCAATATATGAAATGAACAAAATACACACACCTAGAAAAGTATTCCATGTTGGACGTGTGTCCATGTCACTGCCAAGTAAACCTACTAGGCAGAAAAGTATTCCATGTTGGACGTGTGTCCATGTCACTGCCAAGTAAACCTACTAGGCAGAAAAGTATTCCATGTTGGACGTGTGTCCATGTCACTGCCAAGTAAACCTACTAGGCAGAAAAGTATTCCATGTTGGACGTGTGTCCATGTCACTGCCAAGTAAACCTACTAGGCAGAAAAGTATTCCATGTTGGACATACATGTGTCCATGTCACTGCCAAGTAAACCTACTAGGCAGAAAAGTATTCCATGTTGGACGTGTGTCCATGTCACTGCCAAGTAAACCTACTAGGCAGAAAAGTATTCCATGTTGGATGCGTGTCCATGTCACTGCCAAGTAAACCTACTAGGCACAAAAGAAAAAAACCCAGTTGTGGTTAAGGTAACATGGCAAATAAAAAATAGGGTTATTAGATAAGCCTGACTTTAAACTTTTTTATTAGGAGGCCAGATTGAGATTTGCACAGTGTGTGTGTGTGTGTGTGTGTGTGTGTGTGTGTGTGTGTGTGTGTGTGTGTGTGTGTGTGTGTGTGTGTGTGTGTGTGTTTTAAGAAGTGACATGTATACAATAAATTCATCTAATGACAAATATAAATTTCTTTATAGCTGAAAAAGTTGTTTTTTTAATACTTAAATAGTGCTCATAGGGAAGATGGGACAGTATACAGTTAGTTGTTTATCTTTGATTTCTCTCTCTCTCTCTCTCTCTCTCTCTCTCTCTCTCTCTCTCTCTCTCTCTCTCTCAAATAGATTGGCAGGATGTATAATTAGTTTGATTAGGTTGCCATAGCCACAGCTATTTTTGTATGATGGGAAGAAGCCTAAATGATCAGATTTGCCTTTGACTTTTGTCCAGCATTGAAGCTTACCCTGAGAGCAAAGCAGTGCCCCAGATAGAGTGACCCCAGTAGTCAAGGGCAGGCCTGCATGAGAGAGTTGCAGAACCTTCTGCAAGGACCAAGGGTCTTGTCTCCTTCAGCTCTGTGGCTGTGTTCAGAAAAACTGTGGATGACCAAGCTGTTTGAAGACTGTGCTATACTGCGACATAACTAAAATGTATCCTCTAACTTACTTAGACCCTTTACTTTGTAAGAACACATTTTCATATTCTATTTTAAAGGTAATAAGTCTCAGAGAGTACTGCTTCACTGGGAATCTCATTCTTTCTTTTCAGTCAATCAACTGGTTTGAGATTGACTCTCTACCAACACACAAAGACCAAAACTCAGCAAATAAAAGTGATTACAATCCTGCCTGGTTCCACACAGCCTTTCCCTTCATCAAGTGAGTTAAAGTTGATGAATGAATGAAACAGTATTTTTCTGCGTAGAGAAATTCTTATCTCACATTGTGAAATATATTGTAAATAGAAAATAAAGGGTTTGTTTGTTTGTTTGTATGCATGCATTCTCATACACATAACCTGCTGGATTCAAACTTGACACAAATAATCAAGGTGCCATAAGGAAGGTTTTAGCTATTTATCTTTGCGCTAGCGACATCAGCGGTTGTTGTTTTTTTGTGTGCAGTTTTTCAAAGCATTGGTCAGTGTTATGCTGTTAAGCCATGCTGGCCCTGGTAGAGATGAGGATTCTGAGGGCAGAGAAAGCCATAATTATCTGTCCCTCTCAATAAACCTGTCCATTTCTGCACTTTAAGCATGTTCACACTGTAAAGGCTTTGGGATGGGAGGAGAGTTTTAGGGGGGTGTTGAGTATCGATATACAAGAATTGGTGTAAGGAAGACAATGGATCAAATCAGCTGATGTTGATGCCAAATGGTCTAGTGAGAAAAGTATCAGGAATGCTATGAGGATATATTGCAGCTCCATTTTGAAAGAACACTAATTGTTCATGGCAATCTCAGAAAGTGTAATCAGAACCATCCTAGAGAGCACTCAGAGAGCCCCAACCTCCGCAATTTTCAAACTAGAGAGCCCTCAGAGAGTGCCAACCTCCGCCCTTTTCAAACTACACAGCACTCAGAGAGCCCCAGCCTCCACCATTTTCAAACTACACAGCACTCAGAGAGTGCCAGCCTCCGCCCTTTTCAAACTACACAGCACTCAGAGAGTGCCAACCTCCGCCATGCAAGCTGAACATCACAAGTGGTGACTGTAGCAGATATTCAAACCTGCTGGCAGGCTCTCTTGATCTTGCATGAGGCTAGGGAGAGGCAAAAAATAGGCTGCCTGCTACTGTGCTGTGCTGGGCTGATGGCCTAATGATGAGTTTATGTTTATGGTTGCAATTTGAAATAGAGACAAAAGATAACCTCCAAAATGTATTGGATTGTTCCTTGGGTGAAACCCTGACCTCGCACCAAATTTCATCAGGATCTGTTTTGAACTTTTTGAGTTATTTGCTGAGTAGCATACTAATGAACTAATAATTGAATGAACTAACCAAAGTAAAAGATTGCCTCCTTGGCGGAGGTAACCAGGAACTGAGCTTTAGCAGTTGGTCACTTTCTGTCGTTGCCAACGGGCACATCCATTACCAGTTCCTGTTCTAAAGAGATGGATAGTTATTGGTGCATCTGGCACTTTTTGCTTGAGGCCACTGCACCTGCACAGTGACTACAAGGATACTAAATTTTCCCTCCACCTTCATCTTCCTCTGCAGTCAGTTAAAAAAGTGGATCAAGAAGGAGAAGAGGTCCAAGCAGTCTCAACAGTGGAGGTACACCCAGCGACAGGGAGCAACGGCAGAGGCCGATCGGCGGCAACAGCACTACCAGCGGCAACAACAGCTGTACACTCAAGGCAACCAGAGCGAGTACCAAGACTACTTGGCGCTCATGCAACGGAATGCCTCAGGGCAGCGGAAGCTAGACTGGGCAGAGGGGGCCGATAGGGGGAGGCAGGGGGGAATGATGGAAGGGGGGGACAGAGGCAACAAGCAGAGGAAGCTGGAGGCTGCCGAGGGGCCAGAGAAGAATAGCAGGCAGAGGAGAGGTGCTGGGGGAGAGGGGGTTGAGTGGGACAGCCAACAGAGGGGAGGGCATCAAGGTGACTCCAGGGGTAGAGAGCCTCTCCTGCCCAGACCGCATGTTGCACCTTCAGCTCCAGTTCCCCAAGTTCAGATCATGGTGAGTTCTCTCTCTCTCTATCTCTATCTATCTCTCTGTCTCTGTCTCTCTCTCTCTCTCACTCTCACTCTCTCTCACTCTCACTGTCTCTCTCTCTCTCTCTCTCTCTCTCTCTCTTTCTCTCTCACTCTCACTCTCTCTTTCTGTGTGTGGGTGTGAGTGTGTGTGTGTTGGACCTGCACATTGGATAACAATAATGGGGGGAATTCTTTTTTTAATGCCTGTTTTTTCTTCTCACAATCATGAATACTATGCTAATCCAAGGTACATGTGGTTAACCAGAGCCAAATCATCCAGGTCTAGGAGCTCTAGGATGGACAATCTAGAGGTGGCTTGTGAAGTTGATGATGCATTTATTAACCTTTACCCTGATAGTTGCAGCATATGCTGCGAGGTTGTGACTAGGCCAAGTCAGGTAGTTGCAGCATATGCTGCGAGGTTGTGACTAGGCCAAGTCAGGTAGTTGCAGCATATGCTGCGAGGTTGTGACTAGGCCAAGTCAGGTAGTTGCAGCATATGCTGCGAGGTTGTGACTAGGCCAAGTCAGGTAGTTGCAGCATATGCTGCGAGGTTGTGACTAGGCCAAGTCAGGTAGTTGCAGCATATGCTGCGAGGTTGTGACTAGGCCAAGTCAGGTAGTTGCAGCATATGCTGCGAGGTTGTGACTAGGCCAAGTCAGGTAGTTGCGGCATATGCTGCGAGGTTGTGACTAGGCCAAGTCAGGTAGTTGCAGCATATGCTGCAAGGTTGTGACTAGGCCAAGTCAGGTAGTTGCAGCATATGCTGCAAGTGATTCGGGGAGGGTGGGTGCGTGGACGTCATGACATGTGCGTTCCAAAAATTACCCAAAATTTCAGTATAACATTTTCTAAAAAAACAATGACATAGATTTGTTCTTTGTTCAATTGTGAGTACTTCTGGTGTAGGTTTTGCTGTATTTTGTTGGATAGATCAAAGGGCAAGTGCAAAAGAAAAGAGTAGACATCTTGTCCTTGAAATGTAGCTTTTTTAAAATAGTAGCACTGCCAGACTAAAGAGAATTATGATGCCAGAGTAAAGGTTAACAGGTCACCACCTGAATGGCATTTCATTTACCATTATTCTCAGACACTGATCAGTGCTCTTTGTGGTAATTCAGAGTTTAAATATGAATGGCAGCATTCAAAGAGTTAACTGATGATTTGCTCAATTTTCCAGTAATTTATTTGTACAATTGTAGTAATAAGAGATGAAGATTAACTTGCTATACTGTCTGTTCCAGCAAAGAGGAAGATCTGCACAACCCAACAGAGGT
>JAWQFJ010001330.1:46508-50091 GCA_034096865.1 Theodoxus fluviatilis
TATGCCACCTCAGTCTGACAGCCGCACTGGCTTGCTGCAGCAGTACCCCATACCCAGGTGCAAGGCCTGGGATAGCTTCAAGCTTGACGTGGATGCCATCATGGCTGCCTTTGGACTGCCCATCAAGCAGTGATGTCATCTGTCCCAGCCAGTGATTTCCCCTGCAGTTATTAGAGATGTCGACTCCACCCATCAGAAATGTCCCCAGCATTTGTCAGTGTTGTCGCCCCTACGCAAGAGGGTTTTACTTGCAGATGTCATCTCTGCCCATCAAGAATGCTCTGTGTAGCAGTCTGTGGCTTCGCCTGTGACCATCGGAATGTTGCTAGAGCCGGTTTATGATGTTTCCCCATCTGGCCTTTGTCACCAGCACTTGTCAGGGACATCCCGTCTACCTGTCGGTGTCACTGCTTATCAAATGATGCTACCTCCTCTTTATCTTTATTACCTTTACATCACCGTTTTTTAAAAACCAGGTGGGTTGAAGTAACTTTTATTTAACCCTCTTCACCTTGAGACGGGTTTGTTTATTTTAAGTGAATATCCTTGAGACAAGGGAGTTAACTTGTGACAAATCACCCCCCGGGTATAAAAAAAAGAATAAAAAATACAAAGAGGCAATGATCACTCCCCTTTTATTGGTTTTCTCATCAGTAATACATTCTTCTTCAAAATAGCAACCTCCATGAATGTATACAATCATGGGCAATCATCACAAAAAAATAAAAAGATGAAGAAAAATTCTGAATTGCTCATTCGGTCAAGAGGTTGCCCAAAAAATTTAGAGCAAAATCATGGAAAGCATGCAGTATCAAGAGTTTCTTAATGTAGAATGATCAGAGTATCACTGCAGAAGTTCTGCAGCAAATTGGGCAAATTAGTACCGTTTTCACAGGTGAATTTACCACAAGAAGCAGCAACTCACAGTTCCGATGCGCCTTGCAAAGCTTTCTGCACTGTAACAAAATGTTCCTGTTAGGAAGTCTCTCCACTGTGTGCTTGTGGGTTGTTCAGATCTAAAGCCCATGCAAGTGAAGAGTTAACTCCCCCTTGACCACACACACACTGCCTTAAGTTATGGTGGTCGACGCCGACTGACTCGACGAAATCGTCGATGTTGAACTTTGATAAGTTCGACGACCATGTCCCGTAGTTCGCCGACTGCTGCCTCCATGCTTCTCTTCTTCCTCAGACTCACTGCTTGCAGTCAGTGTGACTTCATCCAAATCTATGTCAATATCGCTCTCATCGTCATCGCGACCTCGACCAACAGATTGCTGCCACACTGACTGCAAGCAGTGAGTCTGAGGAAGAAGAGGAGCATGGAGGCAGCAGTCAGCGAACAATCACTCAACTTCAAAACATTTTATTTCACTATCTAATAAGCCGAATTTTTCGTTGTTTACACTGAAATGGTTCAGCCACTGCCGGAACCGATGCGCGAGAGCAGGGCGAGGTTACAGGAAATTCTGGGTAAATATGGCTGCTTCATGAATATGCATGTCGAGCGGGCGTTACCAGGCGTTCCAAGCGTTTAGACTGTGATAAACAGCGGGCGCTGGCAGGCGCTCCAAGGCGAAGAGGGTTAACCAGCTCCAATATTGAGTTGCCCCAAACACCTCATCACATTGTCCACCAAAGAATCCATTTGCTGACACAATGAACAGATCACACAAAGACTGCAATCTCTCTGCTTATCAGATTATCACCTACTGCTTGGAAACAGGAAATCACCTGTCCAGAATGCAAAAATGAAATGGTCAACTCAAGAACAAAAAAAATTCATATAAAAAAAAATATTCCACATATTACCATTAAAAAACCATGTTTAACTAGCTGTATAACTTAAATGAGAATGTTTATATATATGCATTCTAATTAACATGAACTAGGACAGACTAAATAAACTTAATATTTGTAAACCAAGAAGATTAACCTGCCTGGTTGGCAAACCTTACCACACCTGTAGCCTGTCTGACATCTAGTTCTACCTGCCCCGGGCAGTGGGATCAGTCCTTAAAGTTCAGCCCTGGCTCTACAGCAGTGTCACCTCTTGTCAGTGGTGCAAAATGCACTAATCAATCAGTTAATCAACAACATATCACCTCAACCTGACTTAGATAAACTCATCAGTATCCTTCTCATGGTCAGTGATGTTGCCTCGGCCATCTGCACCAGCCAGGGCTGACCTTGAGCATCTTGGCCCCGCACATCCTGGAGAAAAGCTATGCTACTGCTCTGTGTAGCTTTGCTTGGTGCCTTGTGATTTAGTCCACCTGTGAAAGTACCTTGATGTTGTCACCTAAGTTTCAGAGATGCTCCTTAGGTAATGTCACTGTCAGTGATGTCATTAACATGATGTCATCATGTTCTGTGATGTCCCTGACAGAGATGTTGCTGGCAGGAATGCTGATGGCAGACTATCACTTAGTTGCAGCAACACGTCATGTGAGCCTGGATATCCCTGATGTTGCCCTGTGGGAAATGAAATTTTGAGAGAGGCTTGGAGAAAGTGAATGTTAAAGATAAGATAGGACCTGAGATCTGGAAGTTGCTATGAATTGTTTGGCTCTGGAAGGCAACAGCATAAGTCTTGCATCTGATCACCTGACACAAAGTTTTGAAGGCAGCCATCATTGTCCCACCGACCAGCTTCCTCCATCGGAAACAGCAGTGCTTTACGATGCCCATAACCAATCATCTCCTTGTTGACCTCACAGAGCCTCTGCCAGTAATGAATATAAGATTGTCATTAGATTTTTCTGTTGTAGCCTTAAGAAAAACATGTGTGGATGCTCACCCCGTTTCTGTCCTATTTGTGTGTTTACCATTGTTCTGATTTCTGACTCCACCCTCCCACCCACCATCCCCATCTTTTACATTGATGACTGTGTATGTTGGTCAGTTTTTTGCAGTCATGAATAAGTGAACTGTCACGAAAAGTTTAAAGGATTGATAAATACATACACACCATGGTATGTTCACACTTTTACTTGTTCTACTCAATCCATGATGAATATTGTCACTGTCTGTATTTGCACCCATTTGTTTTTATGTGGAAGTACATTTTATGCATGGAAGTCTGTGGCGACATTGAATGGCAATGTCCTGCACTGGCCCCTCGCCAATAAACAACAGGAACATACTGTGTTGTGCAGTATGCTCATGGGAATTAGGCATTGTGAGTGTTAGTAGAGAGATTTGAGAGGATAATTCACGTTATGTCCCTGTCATGAAATCTACAGTGCATCACCATGGATTTTGTGGTAGTAAGTGTACATGGAAACATCAAGAAATGTTATTATCCCTATTGTAATGTAAAAAGTATGCTTTAAAAAAAGTAAATATGTCATCCTGACAGTTTTTGTGAATGTTACATACCACATATGTATGCATAGAAACACACAGTTTCCCCACTATTCTAGCATGGTAGTGTTGCCACCCTACCAGTCTGGGTCTGACAAGCCTCATGAAGATCTAGTGTTGATCCATTTCTATCAGATCTGCAAGTCCCTTCACCTTCTGTCTATATCGTTATTTTACTCATTCCCTCTCACAAGTATCTGTCAGCTGACGCGCACGC
>JAWQFJ010001331.1:0-15740 GCA_034096865.1 Theodoxus fluviatilis
TCTCCTTTGCGAATACCTCAGGTTCATGTTTTGGTTTTTTAATGACTGCATAATCTTTAATGTGACTCTTAACTCTTCCTCTATACGTTTGTAGATTTTAAAGATCATTTTCTACTTCCTGTCTTTTAACTGTGGCTTTTTTTGTTCTTCCCTTTTTTCGTCCCAGCTGTTTAATTAACCCCACAGATTCTTCGTCTAAAAGCTTTAAGCTATTCAAAAGATTATCTTCTGAGGTAGCTGATACTGTGAAAGAAAGTTTTGGGAGCTTGTACTTTTCCAACACATTAGGATCAATATCTGTATCCAGGTCTAGTTTTACAGCCTCTTTAGGTGGAGGCAAAGGCAGAAGAGGGGGTAAATCTGAAAGAGAAAGCATAGACTGTAGAGGCATTTGAACTGCTTCTACAATGGGTTGAGTGAAAGGCTGTACCACATCTCTTTGGAACTCTTCCTTAGCAACTTTTGTTGCAGCCACTTTTTCTTTGTTTACCTCTCGTGCTTTTAAGTATTTCTTGATTAGCTCATTTCGCTTATTCACCGTTTGTATATGTTCAAAACTCATTGCAATAATTTACAGTATATATTATTTTAAGATAACTTTAATTAATGCATTTTGTTGTAAAATCAGTTGATTTTGTTGTAAAAGCAATCAAACCCTTTTCTATACATTTCTGGAGGTAGTCTTGCTGTTTTGTCCAAAACCATGAATGAATAAGGTTCTGCTGTGGCTGCATGATACACTTGAACAAACTCATCTGAAGTAATCCCAGCACTGTGGTCTTGAGCTATACACCTCACATCCTTGTTGTCTAAACCACTAAACAACACAAAACACTTAGTGTTTCTTCGGATGTATTTTGGAACGTCATAGTAGGACTGACACAGATACAAACAATTACAGTTTTTGTTTCTGCTTAGAGAAAAGTACTCCTTAACAGTGTTCATATTCTTGGAGTCAATTTTTACATCATCAAATATGACTACTTTTTGATCAGAGTCATCAAGGTTTTCAACTGGCTCAACATCTTCACACAATGTAAAGGTACTGCCAAGTCTGTCATTCTCTAGGAGTCTTATAAAGCAATTCTTGAACAAGTCACACAATTCTGAGTTGCCACAAGACAGCTCTTTCATCTGTCCAAGGAGAGCTTTTGTACTTTTAATGGGTTTGGCTGGGTCGAAATCATTAACACACTCAAAGAAATCTTGCAGTAGTTGATATTTCTCTTGTTGGGGATTCATGGTGTGAATGACAATCTGGTCTGCATTGAAGTATTTCAGTAGCAAGTTCACCAGGACATTCGTTTTTCCCTGGCCAGTGGGTCCCACCAGCATGTAGTGACAATCTGGAACAAGAAAATGGTGTTTTACTGGAGGGTCATGACATGTATCACAATTTACAATATTCATTTATAGTATAATAATATAAAAATGGATTACACAAAGTTTGGAACAATGTTAGGGCAACACCAGAAGCCTGTTGAGAGTTTTACTCCAAACATTGCTGGAGCACTTCAAAATTACCTCCCTTTGTCTGGTGGAGAGCTTACAGGAAACTTAAACATGGGTAATAACAAGATATTTTCATTAGCTGACCCCACAGGAGATAAACAAGCCGCAAATAAAGAGTATGTAGACTCAAGGTTGTCTTCTCTTGCAGAGTCAGCAATAACCACGTTTTTAACTGTTCATGGAAGAAACAAGATGGGGAAAAAATGGATTTAGAAACTCGTGAACGTAGCTGAGCCAACTGAACAAGCAGATGCAGCAACTAAGTCTTATGTTGACTCAAAAACAGGCTTTGATGGTGACATGAAAGGAAAAAAGATAGTAAACATGGAACCCCCAACAGAAGACAATGATGCAGCTACCAAAAAGTATGTAGACGATGAAGGCCCCAAATCACTATCAGTCATTGAGGGTAACACAGACACAGAGCATAAATTTCTCCGAAAAGTTATTTTCAAAAACTCAGATGTGGTTGAGAAAGGTATAAAAACTGTTGAAGTAACACCAAAGCTGAAAGTTGGTGAGTATCTTGTCTCAGAGCTATTTCTTGAGTTCCCCTTAAGAGCAGAAATAGTGAATGGTCAAGTCCATCTCTCTAGTCATCTAGAAGGATACTTAAAACACAAAGGACATGTCTTTTATGACACTACTGGAACAAATGACGAAACTGATTTAATAGAAGGCAAATTTTATCTGTTTGGATCTCAGAATAGTATTGTTGGCCTACTGTGGTATGTTACAAGAGGTTATATTAAAAGAGCTTTTGCAAAAGAGACCTACTTTTTTAATTCAAGAGCTTAGCTTTAAACAACAATTTTATCCTGCCCTTGAACTCTACAACAAACTACACCCAGAAAGAGACAACCTTTCAGTAGCATGGATACAAATTCCAAAACTTTTTGAATTGTCTAGCCATATTCCCCCCTTCACAAGCTCATCAAGTGAAAAATATCAAAATTCTGCTGGGGAATATTACACAACTGGCTCATTTGATGTTGATCGTGGCCTTAAACCAACCAGTCAAAGATTCAGATTTATTAAGGTCTTTGATAAAGAAACCACAAAGCTTTTACGAGGTAATTTACTTCATGTAATAGTTCGGCCAGCAGGACTAAAATATGAGGAGTATCTTATTAGCTGGAAGGAGGAAGTTTCTTATTCTCCTCCCCCAGTGCGTTGGAGTTCAGTTTCCCAAACTCGTCCTCCTCCTCCTTTTCCTTCTCCTTCTAAAGGTTCTTATACTACTTTACATGTTCCATTTGAACAAATTCAGAATATTGCAGTAGTTGTGAATTTTACCGAGATTCCAGATTATATAAGTAACATTATTATCAAACCAATGCAAGGTAACTTACTAAATAAGTTAAACGATGAACCATTATTTTTAGTTTTTTATTTCTGTTCAGTTTTGAAAATCATTATAAGGACCAACTCTAGTGTTATGTAGCCTAGTGATACAGCTGCAAGTGAATCTAATTCTCATGTGATATGCCTGACATGCATTTCTGTAAATTTAGGTGCAGTGACTTGAAATGATATTGTTTTTGCTAGTAAAGCCACATATTAATATTATGTGTTGTAGTCTCTGATCTTTTACCATGTACATGTATAGTATGTGATTCTTGGTGTAGCCATGTCTTGTGATAAAATGGCTGATGTTTTTCTCACACCATGAGGATGCCCTGAGTTAGTGATGCTGATGAAGTGAAATGCCCTCTGGTGAAACTGTGGGTGTTCTGGATGTTATGTGAAATACGTGTAGTTACGAGAGTAGCTAATCTTTTGTGCTGAAGTTGCAGGAAGAGTGTTTCATGCTGTACATGTAGTTGGCCACTAACTGCATGTTGTCTGTGTGACAGGCCGAGGAGAGGCCGTTCGACTGCTGTTTGCAGACAAAGGCGTAAAATACACGGAAACCAACTGCTCAGATGACTGGGCCAAGTTCAAGCCTCAAATGGTAGGCACTGTCTGTTGTAGAGGGTGGGCTGCAAAGTAAATGTCTATGTATTGTGCTACTGCACTCTACTACACTGTATTGAGCTTTTTCCTACACTCCACTGTACTGTACTCCTCTGTGGGTCGAGAGTCAGAAAGGACCCACCCCACCACATCCCTGTACTTGATTTCAGTTGGGAGATGGAGACTTGTTCATATGTTACCAGCTGACAAAGGCTGATAGGTCATAATGACTTCATTGATCATCTCAACAGCTGTGCTGTACTCTTATAAAACTCCACAAAACCAATTTCAAATCTGTATTAGGTGATTTCAGAGCAAGGGTTATTCTTGTCAGTGTGGTGAAGAGAATGTTGAATTTATGTGTGTGGTTTGTGTGCAGTCTCATATAAGATTGTGTGTGTGTGTGTGTGTGTGTGTGTGTGTGTGTGTGTGTGTGTGTGTGTGTGTAGAGTGTGTGTGTGTGTGTGTGTGTGCATGCGTGCTTGCTTGCGTGTGTCAATGTGCCCAGGCAAGTGACATGGGATCTTTTCTTGCAACAGGAAAATGTCTAGTAGAGTGAACCACTCTTTGTATGTCCTGATTGTTCTTGTAGATCCAAAACATGCATGCACAGGTAAACATGTAATGGTAATGCAAAGGACGCCCTTTTCCTTTGGTGCAATGGACAGGAGGGGAAGCTACTCTGGTGATGCCTTGTATGATTATGTCCCCTGTTGGGATACTCCATAGTGATCATGGGGAAGATGATGTTCATTGCATGCAGTTCATTGTTTACCATTGATTCATGTTTGTCTTTCTTTATTAATGTTTTAAAAGAAGTTAAAGATTTTCAGGGAAAAACAGGGTAGTTGGTCGTGTTACAGTAACCGCAACTATTTTTGGGGGGGGCCTTACCAAGTTGTTGTGTGCTGCAGGCCTTTGGTCAGGTGCCAGCTTTGAAAGACGGTTCCTTCCAGCTGGTACAGTCCAACGCCATCTTGCGCTACTTGGGTCGAAAGCTCAGTAAGTATTTTTGTATTTGCTTGTGTTCAGACTGATCCACTCCTTGCTGTGTGACTGAAAGATGTGCATATCTCTATGCTCTTAGGATCTTGGCTAGGCGTTTTGCTTCTAATCCCTGAGACTTGATTGATTGCTGCTGGTGAGCTGATCACAGGAATAAGTTGAATTGCATTTTGTGGACATCGTATGGTTGTGTATCAGAGACCATTCTTGACAGTGATGGTGATGGAGTGGATTGTTCTACATGATGCTTTGTCTTATTCTTGCTACCGCAGAAGTGTTGTTTATCGTTGGCAGTTCAGGCACTCTGATCAGATGCACATAGCGCTGGTTTTGTTGAAAGTGAGACCGCGTGTTGGTGCAGAACTCTTGTAACTCTGGTTTCCTTGATGGTCCAAAATTATTGATTTTGGGGGCTTTTGGGTGTTTTTGTTATGTGGAGACTGTGCGTGACAGGTATAAAATACACATATGTAGTTGTAGAGACTAAACAGCCACCTGTAGTGACCAGATACTGATGGAATTGAGCACAATGAAGACCTCTAACACTTCTGTGATGCAGAGCTGTACGGTGACAGTGACATGGAGGCTGCTCAGTGTGACCAGCTCAACGATGGAGTGGAGGACCTGAGATGCCTCTACGTCCGCCTGATCTACCAGGACTATGTGAGTGTATAGCTACTTTCTGCTTCTTCTCTTTTTTCATTGTACTCATTGGTAGTCATGAGGGTCAGGCCATGTGGTCAGTGATAATCAAAGAGAAAAACAGAAAAGTCACGGGTTCAGTCCCCGCCTGTGGTCCAACATTTTCCTGTCTGTCCCTGTCTGTTTGGCCCTGTATGTTAAACTTTACCGTCATTACTCTCAGGATAGACTGGGTGACTAGGGAAAAGACCTATGACGGCTGAGAAAGACTTGCAAAACTAAATATTGGGATACAGGTCATGCAGGCATGTAAGGCCAAAACTGCAGCCACTGATACAGGGCAGTGTAGACAGGAGAAGGCAACACGGACCATGGTAGCTCAGCTAGAACATGTAGAGCGTTTTAGGCGCTAACCGAAAGGTCACGGGTTCAGTCCCTGCCTGTGATCTAACATTTTCCTGTCTGTTCCACGCAGGGCTTCGGCTCAGTATATTAAACTAAAATCCCTTTAAATTGGTGGTGTCTCTAAGTGGTTTAATTTTTTGGGGGGGAAACCAATATTATGCATGGCAGCCTTCTCAGATTGGACAGTGGGTCATAGAAGTTGTTGGCTATCATCTGTATGCTGGTGTATCTTGATCACTTTTTATTGACCAGAAACCAAAACAGGAGTTGATGAATGTTGGTCCTACAAGGTAGTCATGACTAAATGCACCATGTTCTCTTGTGTTGTTGTATGGAATCAGTAACCTCCAGCTTCCAAGATGGCGACCATCTGAGGGAGAGTGGGGGTTGGGGGAGAGTTAGAATCAGGAATTGTTTTTTTAGGATTCAGGAATTGTTAAGGAAGGCTGTGTGATTATTGTGTGAGCAGAAATGATGCGAGTTCTTCAGTCCTCTCCAGTTGGCTTGACATTGCAGGGGGACTAAAAAACTGTCAGGCTAAGTGGAGCATCGAGTTCACAGGAGGTCACGGAAGTAACATTTCCGTAACATCCAATGTAATTCACAGAATACCTCCCTTGCCATCAGAACTGCAGTGCGTGAATGCTGCGTAACGTGCGTGATGCGTGTGTCCATTTTTTATGTGTGCGCATATTGTATCAGATGCACAACGAGGAAGAAATCAAATGAAGCACCTGGGCTTAGATAAATTTATAATGGCCTGATATGACATGGCACAGATTTGTGTAATCATGAGCTCCCCTCCCAATCAAACACCTTCTTCCACCCCCCCTCGCCCCCAAGCCTTTTTCTCTTCCCCTCTCTCTTTGCTAAAAAGGACAGCATAACAATGAATAGGTTCTGTAGTGTTGTACGCAGCTGAGTGATAAGTAAAGATTTTATGTCAGCATTCAATTTTGTCAAGGTAAGTAAGGCAGTGTGTCAAGTACTGCCAATGTAACCAGGGAATTTTACAAAGAAGAAGGAAAAAAGATGGTTGGGACCAATCAGAATGGTTGAGGTATCCAGAGTGTCAAGCTATCATAGATTGAGCTGAGTGAAGAGGACTGTACAGGCAGTGCTCTGTTAATCATTGAGCTATTATTCCAGTCTTTGTGATATACATGTCATAAGTGATTTCACTCTTTATTTGACATGCACTGAAGTTGTCATAGAATAAAAGTTGACTATGTTGGCTGTATCAAGTCAATGAGCAAGGCATTTTTCTACAGAAGGACTTCTGGAGGCCTCATTTCAGTGATAGATAATGAACTAGTCTGTGTCTGTTGATCAGTGTGCGTGTATGTGCATGTTCATGGCTGTGGAAAGATTGTTGCTGGCTACTGGTGGAAATTTGCCTGTGGCCTGTGTGAGTGGTTCTAACTATTTACCATGTGCTACTATTTGTTGCAGGAAAATGGCAAAGAGGACTTTATTAAGAAGCTGTCTGAGAGACTGACACCTTTTGAGGTACGATGTTACTTCAAGTGTACTTATGGTTGTTTTTTTACCACATCAGATTAATCAATCAGTCACAAGTATTTTGCCAGTGATTTTTCTTTGGTGAACTTCAGAACAAAAGCATTTTGCAAATTGCATAACATTTTTTCAAAAAAAGAATATCCTGGTGTTTTCTAACCTGTTTTGCCCCCCTTTCAAAACAAATTGGATAATATTGGGTGTGCATTGTGCTTGCATAGTCTTCTCATGGAAGTAGTAGACCAAGTCATCCTTTTCAAGAAGTAGCAGCCTCTATTGATGGACTGAAATGTGTTCGATAAACAGTTGTAGAATCAACAGAAATGCAGCCCTGAACACTAACACACACACACACACACACACACACATATAGATATATATATATATATATATATATATATATATATATATATATATATATATATATACAGACAAAAAATTGCCTGAAATGTTTATATGTTCTGCTAATCCACAGAACCACATAGTTAAAGTGTATGATGATAATGGTGAAGTAGATGTCTCTAATTGTGAAAGTCCATTTGATATGGTGAGCTGCTACCAAGTTTTACTGTGAGGACTTCCCGGGTGAAGAGAAAGCTTCATTTCATCTTATTTCAACAACTTCAAGGGAAAGAGAAGGATGAGGTTGGAGAGAGGGGGGGGGGGGGGGGTGGAGTGGGGGGGATGAGCAGCAAATGCTTATCGGATTGCTGAAGGTGTGCTGTGGTGTAGATGGGTCTGACTCATTGTGCACATCTATTCAGAGGTGTGGAAGTCATTTTTTCTGATCATCTTTTGACAGACTCTGCAGAAAAGGGTTATGCCGTTGCTCAAAAGGTTGGTTTGTTTGCATTGTAATTGCTTCTTTTTTTTCCCATTTTCTCTTCCGATTTCCTCCCCCATAGGCTTGGAGGAAAAATGGATTATTAGTTTATAGTCTCTCATAAGATACAAGATACAACAAGATACAAGATACAACAAGATACTTTATTGTCCTCATTGATCACAAGGAAATTCGTTTTGTCGGTGGCAAAAACATAATACATACATACAAAAACAAAAACAGTTCAACATTAATTAACTCAATCATATCGCTCAAGTTATGGAGTCCATCAGAGGCAATTCAATTTAATAGAGAAACATTTTACACCAAAACAAGTAATCACAGAAGGAACAAAGACACAAGCATGCACATCAAACAATCATCGTCACGCAATAACACATACCCGATCTTCATCCATAACACATGTACAAGAACCCCCCCCCATCAAGTTCATCATCCTGCATGCACATCAACAACCACACTCGCACAGCACACATAACACATACACGATCATCAACGCATAACGCATGCACCCCCCCCCCCCACATACACACACACTCTCACATGTTAATCCTTGTTGTTACAGACATAGTTCACACCATTCATAGTCCTTTCTGTCACAGTTCACAGCACTACAAGTCCTCGTAGTCCCAGTTCACTTTACTCCAATCTCTCCATCATATGTCATATGTCACATAATTTCAAATGTCAGTAGCAAGCAGAGACATGGGAAACAACAAAAGACAGTGATTTATTCAAGGTTTGCTATATCTGCATTTGTTTTTTATTTTAATGATACAAACTTCAATGAAGTTGTGAATACAAGACTGCTCCTTGATGAATTCTTATTTGATAATAAAATTTGATTTCAGAATAATGCTAACTGTTCAACGTGGCCAACTTTTTAGATTGGTAGGAAAATGTCTTCAGCCTGTTTAGACTACTCATGTTCGTCACAACTTTTCTGAAGAAAGTATGTACTGCTCACTGAAATGCAACTCAATAAATTACATATGAACTGTGTGGATTATTTTGATTGTTAGATATTTCAAACCCTGGACATGAAGCCTTGAAATTTGTTTCATAACTAATGCTTCCATGACTAGCAGTTACGAATGTATTTTATTGTCAGTGTTCAGCTGCATTTTTGACTCACATGCGAAGCAAAAGTGAGTCTATGTACTCACCCGTGTCGTCCGTCCGGGCGTCCGGGCGTCCGGGCGTCCGTGAAAAACTTTAACGTTGGAATTTTCTCGGAGACTATTAAGTCTATCAACACCCAATTTGGCATGATGGTGTATGATAACAAGGCCTCAAAAAACATACATAGTGACTTGTCCTTGCTTTAAGGTCAAGGTCGCAGGGGCCATAAATGTTGTCTAAAAAACAGTCATTTTTCACATTTTCTCAATTTTCTCTAAAGTTTTTGAGATTGGATACCTGACCTATATATGGTATATAGGGCAAAGTAAGCCCTATTTTTTGATACCAGTTTGGTTGACCTTGTTTCAAGGTCAAGGTCACAGGAGCTCTTTAAAGTTGGATTGTATACATATTTTGAAGTGACCTTGACCCTGAACTATGGAAGATAACTGTTTCAAACTTAATAATTATGTGGGGCACATGTTATACTTTCATCATGAGACACATTTGGTCACATATCATCAAGGTCAAGGTCACTTTGACCCTTATGAAATGTGACCAAAATGGGGTAGTGAACCACTAAAAGTGACCATATCTCATGGTAGAAAGTGCCAATAAGCACCATTGTGCTTCCTATGTCTTGAATTAACAGCTTGTGTTGCATGACCTTTGATGACCTTGACCTTGGGTCAAGGTCACATGTATTTTGGTAGGAAAAATGTGTAAAGCATTTCTTAGTGTATGATGTCATTGGTAGGTTTAGTTGTTTGACCTTGACCTTGAAGGTCACCTGAAGGTCAAGGTCATGTAAAGGTCAAGGTCAAGCATGTGAGTCGTATGGGCTTTGCCCTTCTTGTTGACTGTGGACTGTCACCTCATGTTTGTGCTTGTTTGTCACTGACTGATCCTCTGTTCCATAGCCCACCTTTGTGGACTACAACCTGGCTGATTTGCTGGACAGTCTGCAAGTTCTGGCGCCTGCCTGCCTGGAGCTCTTCCCTGCTCTTGAAGCCTTCTATGGCCATGTGAGTGAGAGAGGTCATGTGAGTGAGAGAGGCCATGTGAGTGAGAGAGGTCATGTGAGTGAGGTCATGTGAGTGAGAGAGGCCATGTGAGTGAGAGAGGCCATGTGAGTGAGGTCATGTGAGTGAGAGAGGCCATGTGAGTGAGAGAGGCCATGTGAGTGAGAGAGGCCAAGTGAGAGAGAGAGGCCATGTGAGAGAGAGAGAGGCCATGTGAGTGAGAGAGGCCAAGTGAGAGAGAGAGGCCATGTGAGTGAGAGAGGCCATGTGAGAGAGAGAGGCCATGTGAGAGAGAGAGAGAGGCCATTTTAGAAAGAGAAACCATGTGAGAGAGGCCAAGTGAGTGAGAGAGGCCAAGTGAGTGGGAAAGGCCATGTGAGAGAGAGAGGCCATGTGAGAGAGAGAAGCCATGTGAGAGAGAGAGGCCAAGTGAGTGAGAGAGGCTGTTGCGGCCACCCACCTCTATTTTTATTTCTCTGTGTGGTTTAGGTAAAATGCCTACCCTGTGCTACGTTCTCTGTGTGAGCTAATGAAGCATCATACCACTACCACTATGAATTGTGTGTTTATGCATGTTTTAAGTAAGGAATACTTAAGGATATAGAAGCCAGCCAGACCTCAACTAAATGTAGTTTATTAAGCAACCAGCCATGCCTTTAGAATATTACTGTGTTGGTGGGAGGAGTGAGCAGTTTTCAAGTTGGGCGCCAAGCTTGTGCTGACGTGAGATTTCGAGCCCAGAGAATTATGCTGACTGTGTGAGAGACTTTGAACCCAGAGAATTGTGCTGACGGTGCCAGACTTTGAGTGGGACGAAAATGCGCCAATTTTCTCTTCTTTTCTATTGGTCCAGAGGAAGAGAACTTTTAAGACATTAAGTGGTAAGAAGTTGTGGAGTCAGCAGGCGCCAAACATCCCCTTCTTCCCATTGGTGAATTTCTGAGACTTTCAATTGAGACGTGGAAGAAGATATAAATACAGGCAGCAGTCTACTAGCGGGGACTGGCGTGTTTGCCCCTCTCCTGGGAGCACCGAAAGAATACAACATGGTATCAATTAAGGCCAGTCTGACCTAGGGGCAAGGGCAGGGAATGGCTTCCCTCCCCACCCCCCTACGACTCACCGCCTCCAGCCCCCCCCCTGGATGGAGGAGATGCGGGCAGCCGCTCGCTGACAAGCTGCAACCGAAGCGGAGATGACAGTCTCCTGACCCCGCCACCAGAACAGACGTGAGGAGAGATGAGGCTGATTCAAACCTCCCCTCTGTAGGACCCCACCAATGCCTCCGTTGACACCCCTTCGACGCTCCCAAACAACCCCCTTCTGGAGCAGCCACGGGGTCAGCTGCCCTGACCCCCTTTGCCCGGACAACCACAGGGTCACGCTGCCCTGACCCCCTTCAGCACGGACAACCACAGGGTCGCGCCACTCTGACACCCTTCATCATTCCTCCACAGAACGGACTCAGTGAACTCAGATAAGTTTTTACCATGATATAGAAAAGGCTGGCTGGCTATAAAAGAACTAGGATTGAACACAGAAGTTTTTATTATTATTCATGCACGTTGACTTACTGATCATTGTTCTATCACTTCAAGTATTATTAAAGTCATTTTTTGTATTTGACCTCTGCATTCATCTTCTCTGTTGTCTTGTCCAGTCTTGACAGCGAGAAAGGTGAGTGAATGTTGCAAGACAGCCGTGCGGTTACCCCTAGACATCCTCTTCATTAATAACAAGAGCACGGGTTTGTAACAGAGGCCAAGTGAGTGGGAGAGGCTATGTGAGAGAGAGAGGTCATGTGAGAGAGAGAGAGAGGCCAAGTGAGAGAGAGAGGCCATGTGAGAGAAAGAGAGACCAAGTGATTGAGAGAGGCCAAGTGAGTGGGAGAGGCCAAGTGAGCTAGAGAGGCCAAGTGAGAGAGAGAGGCCAAGAAAGTGAGAGAGGCCATGTGAGTGAGAGATGCCAAGTGAGAGAGAGATGCCAAGTGAGAGAGAGAGGCCATGTGAGAGAGAGAGGCCAAGTGAGTGGGAGAGACCAAGTGAGTGGGAGAGGCCAAGTGAGTGGGAGAGGCAAGTGAGAGAGAGAGAGGCCATGTGAGAGAGAGAGAGGCCAAGTGAGTGGAAGAGGCCAAGTGAGAGAGAGAGGCCATATGAGAGAGAGAGAGGCCAAGTGAGTGGAAGAGGCCAAGTGAGAGAGAGAGGCCAAGTGAGAGAGAGAGAGATGCCAAATGAGAGAGAGGCCATGTGAGTGGGAGAGGCCATGTGAGAGAGTGGGAGAGGCCATGTGAGAGAGTGGGAGAGGCCATGTGAGAGAGTGAGAGAGGCCATGTGAGAGAGAGAGAGAGGCCATGTGAGTGAGAGAGGCCATGTGAGAGAGAGAGGCCATGTGAGAGAGAGAGATTCCATGTGAGAGAGAGAGGCCATGTGAGAGAGGACAAGTGAGTGAGAGAGAGGACAAGTGAGTGGGAGAGGTCAAGTGAGAGAGAGAGAGAGGTCATGTGAGAGAGAGAGGCCATGTGAGTGAGAGAGGCCATGTGAGAGAGAGAGAGGCCATGTGAGAGAGAGAGAGGCCATGTGAGAGAGAGAGATTCCATGTGAGAGAGAGAGGCCATGTGAGAGAGAGGACAAGTGAGTGAGAGAGAGGACAAGTGAGTGGGAGAGGCCAAGTGAGAGAGAGGACAAGTGAGTGGGAGAGGCCAAGTGAGAGAGAGAGGCCATGTGAGTGAGAGAGTAATGTGAGTGAGGCCATGTGAGTGAGAGGCCAAGTGAGTGGGAGAGGCCATGAGAGAGGGAGAGGCCATGTGCGTGAGAGAGGCAAGAGAAATGTGATCCATTTTGACAAAGCCAAGGTTAAGTACATGGTAAAGGTAAAGGTGCTCTTTTTTATATTGTGACTATTTCATCCATTGATGAGTGCTGAAACTGCACCCGTTTACCTCCTTGTTACTGAAGTAGGTCCTCAAAGCCCAGTTGAACAGAGGTGGTAGCTATTGAGGAGAACACTGAGCAGTTCTGGACATATTATGTTGCTCTCAAGTATAACATGATGACCTAAAAACATGAATGCATAGTTTTGTTCCCTGGGCTGACCCCTTGGACAGACATTCAGTGGAGACTAAAACCTAATTGTGTTCATATTCTTTAGAAATGACTCCCAGGACTTTGACATTTGACTCACCTTGGAAGATTAACATCTAAACAGCTGAACATGAGAAATGAAAACTTCAACACTGCACCCAACACCACTCACCCAGCCCCCCAAAAAAGAAAAAAAGTAATTCCCAGTTATTTGCGAAAAAAACTGTTTTGGATGATGATTTGCTGGTATAGGTTCTGATCATCTTGACAGACCAGGTTTACAGCTGAAAACTGCAATATGTTTTGTGAGTGAAATGAGTTTGGTCTTTCTGTGCAAGTGAGTGAGTTGACATTTCTGCAAGATGGGCATGCATCTGTGACTCTAACTGGTGTTACTGCAAATGCAGTTTGCTCTTGAGCCTTTGTTTACAGCAGGATGCAGGATGCAATGTGGCTTGTTGGTGTATGCTCATAAGTGAACACCTGAAGGACTTGGAAATGCTGAGCTGGGAGGTATTCCAAACAGGATGGAGAAGCCTGATGGCTTGTAGATATAGGATGGCAAAAATAGGGCAGATGAAGAACAGGAGGGCAAAAAAAACTATTTGTTTCTGGTAACAATACCAAAAATGATAAAACCTGTAGGATTTTTTTTTCAGAGAAAGGATGCTGTGTGATAGACTCAACTATATAAAAATGAGGTTTCAAATGCATAATTTAACATTTAACTGAAATTGTTATCAACTCTAGCAAAGGTATTTCCCATTTTTGGATGTGCACTATTTTTGTGTGTGTGTGTGCATGAGCGTGCGAGCGCGTGTGTGTGTGCGTGCAGTGACAAAAAGTTAAGAGTCAGCGACAACATTTGGGGTTGCTCAGGTGACCAGAAGCAAACGAGTTTTGTTGTTGGCCTGATAAGTCTGTAACAGTGGTTCTCAGGACTGAAGACCGGCAGAGTGTCTTTAGCCTTAGACTGGCGTCCTGGTCATAGGATGCAGTGCATCTCAGACCAATCTGCTCTGTTCCAGGTGATAAACCGACCTGGCATCAAGACCTACCACCAGACCGAGGCCTTCAAGAAGAGGCCCATCAATGGCAATGGCAAGCAATGAGGGGGACCATGCAGTACTGACCACAAGTTCAATGACCTGGGGTCAAGACTCCTGCTCATTCAGCTTGGGTGAAATTCTCTTCAGACCCCTATGAAAGACACAATACATTGCTAAGTGCAGGGTGTATTGTTAAAAGTAGTGTCTGTGCATTTGATGACTATAATTAATGACATATGTTGTGTCTTGTAAGTTGTATCTTTTTGTGAGGTCGAAATTTTGTAAAAAGATCTGTTTAAATATGAATCTGCCCAGGTTGTGAGTAAATGAATATCTCACTTGATGAGTGAACATGATGATAATTTGTTTCTAATGTAGCAAGTGCATCAATTTTCGTTTCACTTCATTAAAAAAAATTGGGACAGAAGTTGCCAAAACATTTTTGTTTTTCTGGGTATGAAATCTTTTTTTAGCAATGGAATTGACTCATAGACGAGTATGCTAGATGTCCATAATTTACTGCATGGAAGCATAAACAGTTATTACACACAATTGATTTCAAAAAGTTTTTGCCTTGTTAGGAAAGGGAGTTGGGCAGGCATAATTGTTTCATCTCATTGACATTGCAGTGAGGTTTTTCCATATTTCATAAAGATTGGATCCTATTTGGTGCAAGTACATGTACATGTAAGTTATTTTGGTGCTTTTTAACTTTTTATGCAGTTTCAGTTGCTGAATTACATAATCTTCAGCTCCTCTTCCTCCCCCTCACTCTTCATAGTCCTGCCTGCTCCCTCTTCTTCCCCCTTCTCATTTTCCCTGATTTACCAGCAAAGGTACAATGAAGAACAGGCAGTCCATGGGTTGGGGTAGTCCTCCTCCTCCTGCACCTCTTCTTCTTCTTCTTCTTCTTCTTCTTCTTCTTCTTCTTCTTCCTCTTCCTCCTCCTCCTCTTCTTCTTCCTTCTTCTTTTTCTTGAGTGTGTGTGTGTGTTCACTATGATTATTCTTCATTGGGCTTGTTGCTTACTCAGAAAACGAGATTTTTGCTCTATTGGGGGTCAGGCAAGTTGAGCATTTATAAATGTAATGATTTCGGGTAGCAATTTACATACTTATGATAATGTAATGATATACAGTTTTTAAAATGCATGCTTCCTTTTCATTTGTGTATCATCAATCCCTAGATCTCTGTGTGACACACATGTTTTGTGGACAGCTGTTACACTTTGATGTGATAACGTACAAGAGAAATCCTGGAAATGCTGCACATAGTAGTATTAAGTAAATAGTTGAATATGTTCTGCTGATTATTGGCTTATGCTTGCTATGTAAACAGACTTGTACTTATGTTAATTGATTGGAGTTCATTAAAGGTACTCAGTTGATCCAACATGGGAGTTAGATTATTCTGTAACACAAGCAGTACCTATCCTGTAATAGACCAAAAAAAAAGGTTGTGGTTACCGTAACAAGGCAGAACAAATGGGGTTGGTAGTTCAGCCTGAAGAGGCCAGATTGAACTTAAGCCTAACTTTTTTCACTGTTGATGTAAACATTTTTTATACAGTTCTTAGGGCAGGGAA
>JAWQFJ010001331.1:15750-48415 GCA_034096865.1 Theodoxus fluviatilis
TTGTGATTAGCATCTTGCGCGATACCTGACAACAAAGAATCACAACAAATCAAAAATAGGATAATGAAAACATGTTCCTTACAGCTACACAATAGAATAATTTGACATGTTTAATAAGACAGGACAAAACTGATTTGATCATTTACACACACACACTAACCTGCTTTCCATTTCTTGTGACGGTCTTGCTTTCCCACCGGTACCACTTGACCTCCTCGTCATGGGCTGCAAGCAGAGGGCCCAAGTGGTCGTCCAGGCTGTCAACACTGCAAACTTCGCAGGTCTTGTAGCAGCATGTCTTGGATTTTGCGCTGCAGGTCGTCAATTCGACTGCCTCCCTCTCGGAAGCAATTCCAAGTCGATGCAGGCGGTGCACTGCAGCTACAGCACGTACTGTCTGGAGTTTCAGACAAACGTTCGCGCAATATTCGCAGAGACAGCCACGCATCTGCGCTTGTGCCATCAGCCTGATGTTGCCAGGTCTGCATTTTGCGAAGCTGCTGAACGGCAGCTTACCTCCTTTCTCCACATAGTCTTTGTGGAGTTTCTTTAGGGGGCAGATGAGGAAGCCAGCAGCTTCACCGGTTTTCTTGGATACCAGTTTTTTGTCTGGAGCTGTTGTCGCTGACGAGTTGAAAAAACTCTTGGCAGCTTCTACCTTCTTGGAAGTCTCCCTGGCTCTCTTCTTCCTGCGACTTTCTCCATCTGGCTTCCTGGTGTGTTTTGCAATTGTCTTGCGACTCGTGCACAACAGTTTAGACAATTTGACACTACTGAACTTGCTGCTCCTCAGTGCTCCCATCAAGATGCTTCTCTTTTGTCGCACCTCTTTTGTGTTCTTTGCAGTCTTTGGCAGCTGTTTGATTGCACTGACCACATCAACACCAGCATCCTGCACTGTATCTGGGGCAATATTGTAGTGATCTTGCAGAAGTTGCTTCTTTCTTGGTGTTGCAGACTTGATGACCTCTGCAACAGTAGCAGCCCAATATTCACGGCTTCCCTTTGGCAAGCCACTCAGTGCTCTTTCCTTTGCCTTTCTTCTTGCAGCAGGTGTTCTAGTGTCTGCATGTTCTTCCTCTGTGACTGTGGATGGTAGCAGATTCTCAGGGTCGCGTTGGGGTTGTTTGGCAGCTTTCTTAGCGGCATATTGAGCTCGACGTCTTGCATTCTTTGCCTCCCTTGTCTTCCAGTGCATGTTCTCCCTCTGCAGCTTCTTCTCCTCCCTCCACTTTGCTCGCTGGTCTTCCAGTGCTGCCACATGTTCTCCCTCTGCAGCTTCTTCTCCTCCCTCCACTTTGCTCCCTTGTCTTCCAGTGCATGTTCTCCCTCTGCAGCTTCTTCTCCTCCCTCCACTTTGCTCCCTTGTCTTCCAGTGCATGTTCTCCCTCTGCAGCTTCTTCTCCTCCCTCCACTTTGCTCCCTTGTCTTCCAGTGCATGTTCTCCCTCTGCAGCTTCTTCTCCTCCCTCCACTTTGCTCCCTTGTCTTCCAGTGCATGTTCTCCCTCTGCAGCTTCTTCTCCTCCCTCCACTTTGCTCCCTGGTCTTCCAGTGCATGTTCTCCCTCTGCAGCTTCTTCTCCTCCCTCCACTTTGCTCCCTTGTCTTCCAGTGCATGTTCTCCCTCTGCAGCTTCTTCTCCTCCCTCCACTTTGCTCCCTTGTCTTCCAGTGCATGTTCTCCCTCTGCAGCTTCTTCTCCTCCCTCCACTTTGCTCGCTGGTCTTCAATTGCTGCCACATCCATTCTCGTCATTCTTTTCTTCGGCTGTGCTGCATCCTGTTCCTTCTTTTCCTCTCTCCATTTCCTTTTCCTCTCAGCCCCTTTCTGGCTGTACAACCTTCTGTCTTCTTCCGTCATTTGCTGTCGGAACTTTTGGCATTTTTCAGTGTTTCTTTGTTTGTATTCTGGATTGTCTTTGTTGCGTTGACGCCAACGCTTTGAACGTTCTGCCTCTGTCAGCTTTGGGGTTGCTGAAGGTGGTGGTAGAGGTGGTTCTGGCAGTTGCACAATCCCATCATCCCTGGCTTTTTTAAGATGTGTGGGGTGACTTTTCCGCGGCGAAAGAGGCATCTGTGTTTTAAAAAATGAACATGTCAAACTCCTCCTTCTAACTAATCACTAGAAAGAACACAAAATGTGTGTTATAATACAACAAAAATGCATACAATTCATTAAACTGCAGCACGCCAGCAACTTAATGTTTTTGATTTTTGGGGGGTGGGGGGTGGGAGGGGGTAGTGTTGTGCTCAAGGCAGTCAGTGAACCTGATTCTAAAAGAATACCTTCAAAATGCATTTCCTTCTTCACTTGATCATACACACTTTATACAATACAACGGAAAATGCGTGAGGTTTTGATAAAATACGTCGTTTGGTGCTCGGGTTGAAATCTCCCGCCAGTAGTTTAACTCATTGCTTACGCAGGGATAGCATTAGGAATTTTACCTCTGTACGCAGTGTTTTTTAAAGTTTTCAAAAAATCGTACAAAGTCCAAATTTTGAATAACTGTTTAATATTTGGTACCACAAGAAAGAAAATCATTTGCACTTTCTAGCTGAAGTGCTGGATAGTTACAATATGCAGTAAGAAAATTGGGGAAATTTGTTTTTTAACACCAGGTACATGCAATTTTGATTTTTTTTTTTTTTACACCTAATGTATTGTACTAATAGTCAAGAGATAGATTTTGCACAACAGTTCTGAAATCAGTATTTCCACATCAAACTATATTCATGAATGATTGACTACAGGATAAAAAAATGCTTGAAAATGATTTTTTTAGCAAGTCAGAGAGGTGAAATCAGAAAATATACACTTACTGCAATCTGTCTCTGTTTGAATAGAAGAAAAGTCTCAAATGACCTGAGAGAAAGAAGGCGCCCTACTCGGCATAGTCCTCTTTTGTGTGGTACAGTTCATTGGAGGAGTAGAGAAGGTTTTCGGCATCCTCTGCATCCGAATCGATGTCTGTGTCTGCTGTAAAAACCGTTTCTATCTCTTCCTCTCTTTCTGACGTTGACGGCGACGAAGTCAATTCGTTTTCGCTTTCAGCCACGAAATCGATTCGTCTTCGCTGTCAGCCACCGCTTCATTCTCGTTGACTGGGACTATTTCCGCATCAGAATCATAAAGATCTTCAGAAGTCCAATATCCACCTAGATCTTCAATATCAGACCCTTCTTCCATCCACACTTCTAATACTTCGTCATTTTCATCACCGCTCAATCACCGACAACGCGACGCCATGTCGACAAGCGCGAAAACGCGACGTAGGGTGAGCGTAGCTTCTACTATATCTAGCTTTCTCACGGGGACTATACTAAAGAAAAGGTAACTCCAGCGAACACAAATTGGTTACAGCATAAAGTGCTGTACGATTTACTTCCCTTGAAACAGCCACGTAGATAGGAAAATTTCTTTACGGCGACCGCAACCACGTAGTTGAGCTGCGTAGCCAAAGGGTGTTGGCGTCATCGCAACCACGTGGTTGAGCTGCGTAAGCAATGGGTTAACATCATAAACATGCCTTGGTCAGTGCTTGAAAACAGTTCAAAAACACACGCTAACCGAAGTCAAAATGCACCAAAAATATTCTACAAACATCATTTGTTGATTATCAATTTGCAAGTCTGAAAATAAAAACAAAAGAGCAATGCCTTACCTTGAGTTGCGAAAATTGCGATCGTCCAGTGAATGGCGAGTGACGGTCGCAGCGAGAAACTAACAGCGCGCTGTGTGCCGAGTGACGGTCGAAGCGAGAAACTAACAGCGCGCTGTGCGCCGAGTGACGGTCGAAGCGAGAAACTAACAGCGCGCTGTGCGGCGAGTGACGGTCGCAGCGAGAAACTAACAGCGTGCTGTGCGGCGAGTGACGGTCGCAGCGAGAAACGAAAACGGAGTGAGAGCACCGTGACGGTACGAGGCGTGAGGCGATGACCCGGACACAAAACCAAAACATGTGCTGCTCTCTCTCGTAGAAATCTATTTTTATAAAATGGTGTTTGTATCCATCCGCAGGGCTGGCGCAATGCTTTTCAAAGTAAAAAGTAGCCCGAAAAAGTTATATATTTTTCGCCAAGAAAAAAATTATCATTCGGTCGCGGCAGCAAATTTAGGAAACGTAGCCACCACAGGATGAAATATTGACTGTCATGGGATAAACAGTACATTATATTAAATACTGACTATGGAACTATTTGGTTATTTTAACCACGAACGCACGTGTGTAGTTCCGCTAGGTCAACAAGTGCGTACAAAGCACATTTTGACGTCGTGTTTGTTGGTAGTCAGTATCGGAACCGAATGGCCTCGACCGCCACGCAAATTTTACCGTCAAGTTACGCATTATTGCTTGTCTTTAAAAAAAATCTATTCTCAGAGTGAAATAACGTATGTCTCTACTCTCTGTTGAAATGCCTGACCCAAGCAGATATTTGTCCAGAATGTGAGTAATAGCCTCAAGTTTCGTTGCTGTGTCTGCATGTCACAAAATGGCGGGTCCGTAGTGGGACATCTCAGTACTTTTTTTTCACAACACACAAAAACGAACAGAGATCAACACAAACCGTTTTCGGAAAATATTTCTTGATTCTTTTGAGCATGCAACAGTACAAACAAACAATATGAAATGTGACACAAACTAAACTATTTTTGGTCCCAAAGTAGGTCACCCCTGGCTGCTACCTTTTTCTGAGAACCACCCGTCTACAAAGTGCCTCAGTTCTGACAGTAGAAAGAGGTTGCTTGAAATCTTTTTGCACATCAGATTTATGTGAGAGTTCCAGTCTAACTGTTCATCAATCATCACTCCAAGCACTCCTCTTTCTCATCTGTCTTCGTGGTCTGTCCCCTCTGTCTTGTCTTTATGTCTCATCTCCTCTTTCTCATCTGTCTTCATGGTCCGTCCCCTCTGTTTGTCTTTATGTCTCATCTCCTCTTTCTCATCTGTCTTCATGGTCCGTCCCCTCTGTCTTGTCTTTATGTCGCATCTCCTCTTTCTCATCTGTCTTCGTGGTCCGTCCCCTCTGTCTTGTCCTTGTGTCTTATCTCCTCTTTCTCATCTGTCTTCGTGGTCCGTCCCCTCTGTCTTGTCCTTGTGTCTTATCTCCTCTTTCTCATCTGTCTTCGTGGTCCGTCCCCTCTGTCTTGTCCTTGTCTTATCTCCTCTTTCTCATCTGTCTTCGTGGTCTGTCCCCTTTGTCTTGTCCTTGTGTCTTATCTCCTCTTTCTCATCTGTCTTCGTGGTCCGTCCCCTCTGTCTTGTCCTTGTCTTATCTCCTCTTTCTCATCTGTCTTCATGGTCCGTCCCCTCAGGCTCTGTCTTGTCCTTGTCTTATCTCCTCTTTCTCATCTGTCTTCGTGGTCCGTCCCCTCTGTCTTGTCCTTGTCTTATCTCCTCTTCCTCATCTGTCTTCGTGGTCCGTCCCCTCTGTTTGTCTTTATGTGTTATCTCCTCTTTCTCATCTGTCTTCATGGTCTGTCCCCTCTGTTTTGTCCTTATGTCTCATCTCCTCTTTCTCATCTGTCTTCGTGGTCCGTCCCCTCTGTCTTGTCCTTGCCTTATCTCCTCTTTCTCATCTGTCTTCGTGGTCCGTCCCCTCTGTCTTGTCCTTGCCTTATCTCCTCTTTCTCATCTGTCTTCATGGTCCGTCCCCTCTGTTTTGTCCTTATGTCTTATCTCCTCTTTCTCATCTGTCTTCGTGGTCCGTCCCCTCTGTCTTGTCTTTATGTGTTATCTCCTCTTTCTCATCTGTCTTCATGGTCTGTCCCCTCTGTTTTGTCTTATGTGTTATATCCTCTTTCTCATCTGTCTTCGTGTTCTGTCCCCTCTGTTTGTCCTTGTGTCTTATCTCCTCTTTCTCATCTGTCTTCGTGGTCTGTCCCCTCTGTTTGTCCTTATGTCTCATCTCCTCTTTCTCATCTGTCTTCGTGGTCTGTCCCCTCTGTTTGTCTTTGTGTCTTATCTCCTCTTTCTCATCTGTCTTCGTGGTCTGTCCCCTCTGTCTTGTCCTTGCCTTATCTCCTCTTTCTCATCTGTCTTCGTGGTCTGTCCCCTCTGTTTGTCTTTGTGTCTTATCTCCTCTTTCTCATCTGTCTTCATGGTCTGTCCCCTCTGTTTTGTCCTTGCCTTATCTCCTCTTTCTCATCTGTCTTTGTGGTCCGTCCCCTCTGTTTGTCTTTGTGTCTTATCTCCTCTTTCTCATCTGTCTTTGTGGTCCGTCCCCTCTGTTTGTCTTTGTGTCTTATCTCCTCTTTCTCATCTGTCTTCATGGTCCGTCCCCTCTGTCTTGTCCTTGCCTTATCTCCTCTTTCTCATCTGTCTTCGTGGTCCGTCCCCTCTGTTTGTCTTTGTGTCTTATCTCCTCTTTCTCATCTGTCTTCGTGGTCCGTCCCCTCTGTCTTGTCCTTGTGTCTTATCTCCTCTTTCTCATCTGTCTTCGTGGTCCGTCCCCTCTGTCTTGTCCTTGTCTTATCTCCTCTTTCTCATCTGTCTTCGTGGTCTGTCCCCTCTGTTTTGTTTTATGCCTTATCTCCTCTTTCTCATCTGTCTTCGTGGTCTGTCCCCTCTGTTTGTCTTTATGTGTTATCTCCTCTTTCTCATCTGTCTTCGTGGTCTGTCCCCTCTGTTTGTCTTTATGTGTTATCTCCTCTTTCTCATCTGTCTTCATGGTCTGTCCCCTCTGTCTTGTCCTTGTCTTATCTCCTCTTTCTCATCTGTCTTCATGGTCTGTCCCCTCTGTTTGTCTTTATGTGTTATCTCCTCTTTCTCATCTGTCTTCGTGGTCTGTCCCCTCTGTTTGTCTTTATGTGTTATCTCCTCTTTCTCATCTGTCTTCATGGTCTGTCCCCTCTGTCTTGTCCTTGTCTTATCTCCTCTTTCTCATCTGTCTTCGTGGTCTGTCCCCTCTGTTTGTCTTTATGTCTTATCTCCTCTTTCTCATCTGTCTTCGTGGTCTGTCCCCTCTGTTTGTCTTTATGTCTTATCTCCTCTTTCTCATCTGTCTTCGTGGTCTGTCCCCTCTGTTTGTCTTTATGTGTTATCTCATCTGTCTTCATGGTCTGTCCCCTCTGTCTTGTCCGTGTCTTATCTCCTCTTTCTCATCTGTCTTCGTGGTCTGTCCCCTCTGTTTGTCTTTATGTCTTATCTCCTCTTTCTCATCTGTCTTCGTGGTCTGTCCCCTCTGTTTGTCTTTATGTCTTATCTCCTCTTTCTCATCTGTCTTCGTGGTCTGTCCCCTCTGTTTGTCTTTATGTCTTATCTCCTCTTTCTCATCTGTCTTCATGGTCTGTCCCCTCTGTTTGTCTTTATGTGTTATCTCCTCTTTCTCATCTGTCTTCGTGGTCCGTCCCCTCTGTTTGTCTTTATGTGTTATCTCCTCTTTCTCATCTGTCTTCGTGGTCTGTCCCCTCTGTCTTGTCTTTATGCCTTATCTCCTCTTCCTCATCTGTCTTCGTGGTCCGTCCCCTCTGTTTGTCTTTATGTGTTATCTCCTCTTTCTCATCTGTCTTCGTGGTCCGTCCCCTCTGTCTTGTCCTTGTGTCTTATCTCCTCTTTCTCATCTGTCTTCATGGTCTGTCCCCTCTGTCTTGTCCTTATGTCTCATCTCCTCTTTCTCATCTGTCTTCGTGGTCTGTCCCCTCTGTCTTGTCCTTGTCTTATCTCCTCTTTCTCATCTGTCTTCGTGGTCTGTCCCCTCTGTTTTGTCCTTGTCTTATCTCCTCTTCCTCATCTGTCTTTGTGGTCTGTCCCCTCTGTTTGTCTTTATGTCTTATCTCCTCTTTCTCATCTGTCTTCGTGGTCTGTTCCCTATGTTTTGTCCTTATGTCTTATCTCCTCTTTCTCATCTGTCTCCGTGGTCTGTCCCCTCTGTTTGTCTTTATGTCTTATCTCCTCTTTCTCATCTGTCTTCGTGGTCTGTCCCCTCTGTTTGTCTTTATGTGTTATCTCCTCTTTCTCATCTGTCTTCGTGGTCTGTCCCCTCTGTTTGTCTTTATGTGTTATCTCCTCTTTCTCATCTGTCTTCATGGTCTGTCCCCTCTGTCTTGTCCTTGTCTTATCTCCTCTTTCTCATCTGTCTTCATGGTCTGTCCCCTCTGTTTGTCTTTATGTGTTATCTCCTCTTTCTCATCTGTCTTCATGGTCTGTCCCCTCTGTCTTGTCCTTGTCTTATCTCCTCTTTCTCATCTGTCTTCGTGGTCTGTCCCCTCTGTTTGTCTTTATGTCTTATCTCCTCTTTCTCATCTGTCTTCGTGGTCTGTCCCCTCTGTTTGTCTTTATGTCTTATCTCATCTTTCTCATCTGTCTTCATGGTCTGTCCCCTCTGTTTTGTCCTTATGTCTTATCTCCTCTTTCTCATCTGTCTTCATGGTCTGTCCCCTCTGTTTGTCTTTATGTGTTATCTCCTCTTTCTCATCTGTCTTCATGGTCTGTCCCCTCTGTTTTGTCCTTATGTCTTATCTCCTCTTTCTCATCTGTCTTCATGGTCTGTCCCCTCTGTTTGTCTTTATGTCTTATCTCCTCTTTCTCATCTGTCTTCGTGGTCTGTCCCCTCTGTCTTGTCCTTGCCTTATCTCCTCTTTCTCATCTGTCTTCGTGGTCTGTCCCCTCTGTTTTGTTTTTATGTCTTATCTCCTCTTTCTCATCTGTCTCCGTGGTCTGTCCCCTCTGTTTGTCTTTATGTCTTATCTCCTCTTTCTCATCTGTCTTCGTGGTCTGTCCCCTCTGTTTGTCTTTATGTCTTATCTCCTCTTTCTCATCTGTCTTCGTGGTCTGTCCCCTCTGTTTGTCTTTATGTCTCATCTCCTCTTTCTCATCTGTCTTCGTGGTCTGTCCCCTCTGTTTGTCTTTATGTCTTATCTCCTCTTTCTCATCTGTCTTCGTGGTCTGTCCCCTCTGTTTGTCTTTATGTCTTATCTCCTCTTTCTCATCTGTCTTCGTGGTCTGTCCCCTCTGTTTGTCTTTATGTCTTATCTCCTCTTTCTCATCTGTCTTCGTGGTCCGTCCCCTCTGTCTTGTCCTTGCCTTATCTCCTCTTTCTCATCTGTCTTCATGGTCCGTCCCCTCTGTCTTGTCCTTGTCTTATCTCCTCTTTCTCATCTGTCTTCGTGGTCTGTCCCCTCTGTTTTGTCCTTATGTCTTATCTCCTCTTTCTCATCTGTCTTCATGGTCCGTCCCCTCTGTCTTGTCCTTATGTGTTATCTCCTCTTTCTCATCTGTCTTCATGGTCTGTCCCCTCTGTTTGTCTTTATGTCGCATCTCCTCTTTCTCATCTGTCTTCGTGGTCTGTCCCCTCTGTTTTGTCTTTATGTCTTATCTCCTCTTTCTCATCTGTCTTCGTGGTCTGTCCCCTCTGTCTTTATGTCTTATCTCCTCTTTCTCATCTGTCTTCATGGTCTGTCCCCTCTGTCTTGTCCTTGCCTTATCTCCTCTTTCTCATCTGTCTCCGTGGTCTGTCCCCTCTGTCTTGTCCTTGTGTCTTATCTCCTCTTTCTCATCTGTCTCCGTGGTCTGTCCCCTCTGTTTGTCTTTATGTCGCATCTCCTCTTTCTCATCTGTCTTCGTGGTCCGTCCCCTTGTCTTGTCCTTGCCTTATCTCCTCTTTCTCATCTGTCTTCATGGTCCGTCCCCTCTGTCTTGTCTTTATGTCGCATCTCCTCTTTCTCACCTGTCTTCATGGTCCGTCCCCTCTGTTTGTCTTTATGTCTTATCTCCTCTTTCTCATGTCTTCGTGGTCCGTCCCCTCAGGCTCTGTCTTGTCCTTGTCTTATCTCCTCTTTCTCATCTGTCTTCGTGGTCTGTCCCCTCTGTCTTGTCTTTATGTCTCATCTCCTCTTTCTCATCTGTCTTCGTGGTCTGTCCCCTCTGTCTTGTCCTTGCCTTATCTCCTCTTTCTCATCTGTCTTCATGGTCTGTCCCCTCTGTCTTGTCTTTATGTCTTATCTCCTCTTTCTCATCTGTCTTCATGGTCCGTCCCCTCTGTCTTGTCCTTGTCTTATCTCCTCTTTCTCATCTGTCTTCGTGGTCCGTCCCCTCTGTCTTGTCCTTATGTCTTATCTCCTCTTTCTCATCTCCGTGGTCTGTCCCCTCTGTTTTGTCTTTATGTCTTATCTCCTCTTTCTCATCTGTCTTCGTGGTCTGTCCCCTCTGTCTTTATGTCTTATCTCCTCTTTCTCATCTGTCTTCATGGTCCGTACCCTCTGTCTTGTCTTTATGTCTTATCTCCTCTTTCTCATCTGTCTTCATGGTCCGTACCCTCTGTCTTGTCTTTATGTCTTCTCCTCTAGTTCTCATCTATCTCTGTGGGTTGGGGGTAAGAATTGACCTAAGTAGGTCAATTCTTACCCCCAACCCACAGAGATAGATGAGAACTAGAGGAGAAGACATAAAGACAAGACAGAGGGTACGGACCATGAAGACAGATGAGAAAGAGGAGATAAGACATAAAGACAAGACAGAGGGTACGGACCATGAAGACAGATGAGAAAGAGGAGATAAGACATAAAGACAGAGGGGACAGACCACGAAGACAGATGAGAAAGAGGAGATAAGACATAAAGACAAAACAGAGGGGACAGACCACGGAGATGAGAAAGAGGAGATAAGACATAAGGACAAGACAGAGGGGACGGACCACGAAGACAGATGAGAAAGAGGAGATAAGACAAGGACAAGACAGAGGGGACGGACCATGAAGACAGATGAGAAAGAGGAGATAAGACATAAAGACAAGACAGAGGGGACAGACCATGAAGACAGATGAGAAAGAGGAGATAAGGCAAGGACAAGACAGAGGGGACAGACCACGAAGACAGATGAGAAAGAGGAGATGAGACATAAAGACAAGACAGAGGGGACAGACCACGAAGACAGATGAGAAAGAGGAGATAAGACAAGGACAAGACAGAGCCTGAGGGGACGGACCACGAAGACATGAGAAAGAGGAGATAAGACATAAAGACAAACAGAGGGGACGGACCATGAAGACAGGTGAGAAAGAGGAGATGCGACATAAAGACAAGACAGAGGGGACGGACCATGAAGACAGATGAGAAAGAGGAGATAAGGCAAGGACAAGACAGAGGGGACGGACCACGAAGACAGATGAGAAAGAGGAGATGCGACATAAAGACAAACAGAGGGGACAGACCACGGAGACAGATGAGAAAGAGGAGATAAGACACAAGGACAAGACAGAGGGGACAGACCACGGAGACAGATGAGAAAGAGGAGATAAGGCAAGGACAAGACAGAGGGGACAGACCATGAAGACAGATGAGAAAGAGGAGATAAGACATAAAGACAGAGGGGACAGACCACGAAGACAGATGAGAAAGAGGAGATAAGACATAAAGACAAAACAGAGGGGACAGACCACGAAGACAGATGAGAAAGAGGAGATGCGACATAAAGACAAACAGAGGGGACAGACCATGAAGACAGATGAGAAAGAGGAGATAACACATAAGGACAAGACAGAGGGGACGGACCATGAAGACAGATGAGAAAGAGGAGATAAGACATAAGGACAAAACAGAGGGGACAGACCACGAAGACAGATGAGAAAGAGGAGATAAGACAAGGACAAGACAGAGGGGACGGACCATGAAGACAGATGAGAAAGAGGAGATAAGGCAAGGACAAGACAGAGGGGACGGACCACGAAGACAGATGAGAAAGAGGAGATAAGACATAAAGACAAACAGAGGGGACAGACCACGAAGACAGATGAGAAAGAGGAGATAAGACATAAAGACAAACAGAGGGGACAGACCACGAAGACAGATGAGAAAGAGGAGATAAGACATAAAGACAAACAGAGGGGACAGACCACGAAGACAGATGAGAAAGAGGAGATGAGACATAAAGACAAACAGAGGGGACAGACCACGAAGACAGATGAGAAAGAGGAGATAAGACATAAAGACAAACAGAGGGGACAGACCACGAAGACAGATGAGAAAGAGGAGATAAGACATAAAGACAAACAGAGGGGACAGACCACGGAGACAGATGAGAAAGAGGAGATAAGACATAAAAACAAAACAGAGGGGACAGACCACGAAGACAGATGAGAAAGAGGAGATAAGGCAAGGACAAGACAGAGGGGACAGACCACGAAGACAGATGAGAAAGAGGAGATAAGACATAAAGACAAACAGAGGGGACAGACCATGAAGACAGATGAGAAAGAGGAGATAAGACATAAGGACAAAACAGAGGGGACAGACCATGAAGACAGATGAGAAAGAGGAGATAACACATAAAGACAAACAGAGGGGACAGACCATGAAGACAGATGAGAAAGAGGAGATAAGACATAAGGACAAAACAGAGGGGACAGACCATGAAGACAGATGAGAAAGATGAGATAAGACATAAAGACAAACAGAGGGGACAGACCACGAAGACAGATGAGAAAGAGGAGATAAGACATAAAGACAAACAGAGGGGACAGACCACGAAGACAGATGAGAAAGAGGAGATAAGACAAGGACAAGACAGAGGGGACAGACCATGAAGACAGATGAGAAAGAGGAGATAACACATAAAGACAAACAGAGGGGACAGACCATGAAGACAGATGAGAAAGAGGAGATAAGACAAGGACAAGACAGAGGGGACAGACCATGAAGACAGATGAGAAAGAGGAGATAACACATAAAGACAAACAGAGGGGACAGACCACGAAGACAGATGAGAAAGAGGAGATAACACATAAAGACAAACAGAGGGGACAGACCACGAAGACAGATGAGAAAGAGGAGATAAGACATAAAGACAAACAGAGGGGACAGACCACGGAGACAGATGAGAAAGAGGAGATAAGACATAAGGACAAAACATAGGGAACAGACCACGAAGACAGATGAGAAAGAGGAGATAAGACATAAAGACAAACAGAGGGGACAGACCACAAAGACAGATGAGGAAGAGGAGATAAGACAAGGACAAAACAGAGGGGACAGACCACGAAGACAGATGAGAAAGAGGAGATAAGACAAGGACAAGACAGAGGGGACAGACCACGAAGACAGATGAGAAAGAGGAGATGAGACATAAGGACAAGACAGAGGGGACAGACCATGAAGACAGATGAGAAAGAGGAGATAAGACACAAGGACAAGACAGAGGGGACGGACCACGAAGACAGATGAGAAAGAGGAGATAACACATAAAGACAAACAGAGGGGACGGACCACGAAGACAGATGAGGAAGAGGAGATAAGGCATAAAGACAAGACAGAGGGGACAGACCACGAAGACAGATGAGAAAGAGGAGATAACACATAAAGACAAACAGAGGGGACGGACCACGAAGACAGATGAGAAAGAGGAGATAACACATAAAGACAAACAGAGGGGACAGACCATGAAGACAGATGAGAAAGAGGAGATAAGACATAAAGACAAACAGAGGGGACAGACCACGAAGACAGATGAGAAAGAGGAGATAAGACATAAAGACAAACAGAGGGGACAGACCACGAAGACAGATGAGAAAGAGGAGATAAGACATAAAGACAAACAGAGGGGACAGACCACGAAGACAGATGAGAAAGAGGAGATAAGACACGGACAAGACAGAGGGGACAGACCATGAAGACAGATGAGATAACACATAAAGACAAACAGAGGGGACAGACCACGAAGACAGATGAGAAAGAGGAGATAAGACATAAAGACAAACAGAGGGGACAGACCACGAAGACAGATGAGAAAGAGGAGATAAGACATAAAGACAAACAGAGGGGACAGACCACGAAGACAGATGAGAAAGAGGAGATAAGACAAGGACAAGACAGAGGGGACAGACCATGAAGACAGATGAGAAAGAGGAGATAACACATAAAGACAAACAGAGGGGACAGACCACGAAGACAGATGAGAAAGAGGAGATAACACATAAAGACAAACAGAGGGGACAGACCATGAAGACAGATGAGAAAGAGGAGATAAGACAAGGACAAGACAGAGGGGACAGACCATGAAGACAGATGAGAAAGAGGAGATAAACACATAAAGACAAACAGAGGGGACAGACCACGAAGACAGATGAGAAAGAGGAGATAACACATAAAGACAAACAGAGGGGACAGACCACGAAGACAGATGAGAAAGAGGAGATAAGGCATAAAAACAAAACAGAGGGGACAGACCACGAAGACAGATGAGAAAGAGGAGATAAGACAAGGACAAGACAGAGGGGACGGACCACGAAGACAGATGAGAAAGAGGAGATAAGACACAAGGACAAGACAGAGGGGACGGACCACGAAGACAGATGAGAAAGAGGAGATAAGACACAAAGACAAACAGAGGGGACGGACCACGAAGACAGATGAGAAAGAGGAGATAAGGCAAGGACAAGACAGAGGGGACGGACCATGAAGACAGATGAGAAAGAGGAGATAAGACACAAAGACAAACAGAGGGGACGGACCACAAAGACAGATGAGAAAGAGGAGATAAGACACAAAGACAAACAGAGGGGACGGACCACAAAGACAGATGAGAAAGAGGAGATAAGGCAAGGACAAAACAGAGGGGACAGACCATGAAGACAGATGAGAAAGAGGAGATAAGACACAAAGACAAACAGAGGGGACAGACCACGAAGACAGATGAGAAAGAGGAGATAAGGCAAGGACAAGACAGAGGGGACAGACCACGAAGACAGATGAGAAAGAGGAGATAAGACACAAAGACAAACAGAGGGGACAGACCACGAAGACAGATGAGAAAGAGGAGATGAGACATAAAGACAAACAGAGGGGACAGACCACGAAGACAGATGAGAACTAGAGGAGAAGACATAAAGACAAGACAGAGGGGACGGACCACGAAGACAGATGAGAAAGAGGAGATAAGACACAAAGACAAACAGAGGGGACGGACCACGAAGACAGATGAGAAAGAGGAGATAAGACATAAAGACAAACAGAGGGGACGGACCACGAAGACAGATGAGAAAGAGGAGATAAGACACAAAGACAAACAGAGGGGACGGACCATGAAGACAGATGAGAAAGAGGAGATAAGGCAAGGACAAGACAGAGGGGACGGACCACGAAGACAGATGAGAAAGAGGAGATGAGACATAAGGACAAAACAGAGGGGACAGACCACGAAGACAGATGAGAAAGAGGAGATAAGACACAAGGACAAACAGAGGGGACAGACCACGAAGACAGATGAGAAAGAGGATATAACACATAAGGACAAAACAGAGGGGACAGACCATGAAGACAGATGAGAAAGAGGAGATAAGACATAAGGACAAGACAGAGGGGACAGACCACGAAGACAGATGAGAAAGAGGAGATAAGACATAAGGACAAAACAGAGGGGACAGACCATGAAGACAGATGAGAAAGAGGAGATAAGGCAAGGACAAGACAGAGGGGACGGACCACGAAGACAGATGAGAAAGAGGAGATAAGGCAAGGACAAGACAGAGGGGACGGACCACGAAGACAGATGAGAAAGAGGAGATGAGACATAAGGACAAAACAGAGGGGACAGACCATGAAGACAGATGAGAAAGAGGAGATAACACATAAAGACAAGACAGAGGGGACGGACCACGAAGACAGATGAGGAAGAGGAGATAAGACAAGGACAAGACAGAGGGGACGGACCACGAAGACAGATGAGAAAGAGGAGATAAGACAAGGACAAGACAGAGCCTGAGGGGACGGACCATGAAGACAGATGAGAAAGAGGAGATAAGACAAGGACAAGACAGAGGGGACGGACCACGAAGACAGATGAGAAAGAGGAGATAAGACACAAGGACAAGACAAAGGGGACAGACCACGAAGACAGATGAGAAAGAGGAGATAAGACAAGGACAAGACAGAGGGGACGGACCACGAAGACAGATGAGAAAGAGGAGATAAGACACAAGGACAAGACAGAGGGGACGGACCACGAAGACAGATGAGAAAGAGGAGATAAGACACAAGGACAAGACAGAGGGGACGGACCACGAAGACAGATGAGAAAGAGGAGATGCGACATAAAGACAAGACAGAGGGGACGGACCATGAAGACAGATGAGAAAGAGGAGATGAGACATAAAGACAAACAGAGGGGACGGACCATGAAGACAGATGAGAAAGAGGAGATGAGACATAAAGACAAGACAGAGGGGACAGACCACGAAGACAGATGAGAAAGAGGAGTGCTTGGAGTGATGATTGATGAACAGTTAGACTGGAACTCTCACATAAATCTGATGTGCAAAAAGATTTCAAGCAACCTCTTTCTACTGTCAGAACTGAGGCACTTTGTAGACGGGTGGTTCTCAGAAAAAGGTAGCAGCCAGGGGTGACCTACTTTGGGACCAAAAATAGTTTAGTTTGTGTCACATTTCATATTGTTTGTTTGTACTGTTGCATGCTCAAAAGAATCAAGAAATATTTTCCGAAAACGGTTTGTGTTGATCTCTGTTCGTTTTTGTGTGTTGTGAAAAAAAAGTACTGAGATGTCCCACTACGGACCCGCCATTTTGTGACATGCAGACACAGCAACGAAACTTGAGGCTATTACTCACATTCTGGACAAATATCTGCTTGGGTCAGGCATTTCAACAGAGAGTAGAGACATACGTTATTTCACTCTGAGAATAGATTTTTTTTAAAGACAAGCAATAATGCGTAACTTGACGGTAAAATTTGCGTGGCGGTCGAGGCCATTCGGTTCCGATACTGACTACCAACAAACACGACGTCAAAATGTGCTTTGTACGCACTTGTTGACCTAGCGGAACTACACACGTGCGTTCGTGGTTAAAATAACCAAATAGTTCCATAGTCAGTATTTAATATAATGTACTGTTTATCCCATGACAGTCAATATTTCATCCTGTGGTGGCTACGTTTCCTAAATTTGCTGCCGCGACCGAATGATAATTTTTTTTCTTGGCGAAAAATATATAACTTTTTCGGGCTACTTTTTACTTTGAAAAGCATTGCGCCAGCCCTGCGGATGGATACAAACACCATTTTATAAAAATAGATTTCTACGAGAGAGAGCAGCACATGTTTTGGTTTTGTGTCCGGGTCATCGCCTCACGCCTCGTACCGTCACGGTGCTCTCACTCCGTTTTCGTTTCTCGCTGCGACCGTCACTCGCCGCACAGCACGCTGTTAGTTTCTCGCTGCGACCGTCACTCGCCGCACAGCGCGCTGTTAGTTTCTCGCTTCGACCGTCACTCGGCGCACAGCGCGCTGTTAGTTTCTCGCTTCGACCGTCACTCGGCACACAGCGCGCTGTTAGTTTCTCGCTGCGACCGTCACTCGCCATTCACTGGACGATCGCAATTTTCGCAACTCAAGGTAAGGCATTGCTCTTTTGTTTTTATTTTCAGACTTGCAAATTGATAATCAACAAATGATGTTTGTAGAATATTTTTGGTGCATTTTGACTTCGGTTAGCGTGTGTTTTTGAACTGTTTTCAAGCACTGACCAAGGCATGTTTATGATGTTAACCCATTGCTTACGCAGCTCAACCACGTGGTTGCGATGACGCCAACACCCTTTGGCTACGCAGCTCAACTACGTGGTTGCGGTCGCCGTAAAGAAATTTTCCTATCTACGTGGCTGTTTCAAGGGAAGTAAATCGTACAGCACTTTATGCTGTAACCAATTTGTGTTCGCTGGAGTTACCTTTTCTTTAGTATAGTCCCCGTGAGAAAGCTAGATATAGTAGAAGCTACGCTCACCCTACGTCGCGTTTTCGCGCTTGTCGACATGGCGTCGCGTTGTCGGTGATTGAGCGGTGATGAAAATGACGAAGTATTAGAAGTGTGGATGGAAGAAGGGTCTGATATTGAAGATCTAGGTGGATATTGGACTTCTGAAGATCTTTATGATTCTGATGCGGAAATAGTCCCAGTCAACGAGAATGAAGCGGTGGCTGACAGCGAAGACGAATCGATTTCGTGGCTGAAAGCGAAAACGAATTGACTTCGTCGCCGTCAACGTCAGAAAGAGAGGAAGAGATAGAAACGGTTTTTACAGCAGACACAGACATCGATTCGGATGCAGAGGATGCCGAAAACCTTCTCTACTCCTCCAATGAACTGTACCACACAAAAGAGGACTATGCCGAGTAGGGCGCCTTCTTTCTCTCAGGTCATTTGAGACTTTTCTTCTATTCAAACAGAGACAGATTGCAGTAAGTGTATATTTTCTGATTTCACCTCTCTGACTTGCTAAAAAAATCATTTTCAAGCATTTTTTTATCCTGTAGTCAATCATTCATGAATATAGTTTGATGTGGAAATACTGATTTCAGAACTGTTGTGCAAAATCTATCTCTTGACTATTAGTACAATACATTAGGTGTAAAAAAAAAAAAATCAAAATTGCATGTACCTGGTGTTAAAAAACAAATTTCCCCAATTTTCTTACTGCATATTGTAACTATCCAGCACTTCAGCTAGAAAGTGCAAATGATTTTCTTTCTTGTGGTACCAAATATTAAACAGTTATTCAAAATTTGGACTTTGTACGATTTTTTGAAAACTTTAAAAAACACTGCGTACAGAGGTAAAATTCCTAATGCTATCCCTGCGTAAGCAATGAGTTAAACTACTGGCGGGAGATTTCAACCCGAGCACCAAACGACGTATTTTATCAAAACCTCCCGCATTTTCCGTTGTATTGTATAAAGTGTGTATGATCAAGTGAAGAAGGAAATGCATTTTGAAGGTTTTCTTTTAGAATCAGGTTCACTGACTGCCTTGAGCACAACACTACCCCCTCCCACCCCCCACCCCCCAAAAATCAAAAACATTAAGTTGCTGGCGTGCTGCAGTTTAATGAATTGTATGCATTTTTGTTGCATTATAACACACATTTTGTGTTCTTTCTAGTGATTAGTTAGAAGGAGGAGTTTGACTTATGTTCATTTTTTAAAACACAGATGCCTCTTTCGCCGCGGAAAAGTCACCCCACACATCTTAAAAAAGCCAGGGATGATGGGATTGTGCAACTGCCAGAACCACCTCTACCACCACCTTCAGCAACCCCAAAGCTGACAGAGGCAGAACGTTCAAAGCGTTGGCGTCAACGCAACAAAGACAATCCAGAATACAAACAAAGAAACACTGAAAAATGCCAAAAGTTCCGACAGCAAATGACGGAAGAAGACAGAAGGTTGTACAGCCAGAAAGGGGCTGAGAGGAAAAGGAAATGGAGAGAGGAAAAGAAGGAACAGGATGCAGCACAGCCGAAGAAAAGAATGACGAGAATGGATGTGGCAGCAATTGAAGACCAGCGAGCAAAGTGGAGGGAGGAGAAGAAGCTGCAGAGGGAGAACATGCACTGGAAGACAAGGGAGCAAAGTGGAGGGAGGAGAAGAAGCTGCAGAGGGAGAACATGCACTGGAAGACAAGGGAGCAAAGTGGAGGGAGGAGAAGAAGCTGCAGAGGGAGAACATGCACTGGAAGACCAGGGAGCAAAGTGGAGGGAGGAGAAGAAGCTGCAGAGGGAGAACATGCACTGGAAGACAAGGGAGCAAAGTGGAGGGAGGAGAAGAAGCTGCAGAGGGAGAACATGCACTGGAAGACAAGGGAGCAAAGTGGAGGGAGGAGAAGAAGCTGCAGAGGGAGAACATGCACTGGAAGACAAGGGAGCAAAGTGGAGGGAGGAGAAGAAGCTGCAGAGGGAGAACATGCACTGGAAGACAAGGGAGCAAAGTGGAGGGAGGAGAAGAAGCTGCAGAGGGAGAACATGCACTGGAAGACAAGCGAGCAAAGTGGAGGGAGGAGAAGAAGCTGCAGAGGGAGAACATGCACTGGAAGACAAGGGAGGCAAAGAATGCAAGACGTCGAGCTCAATATGCCGCTAAGAAAGCTGCCAAACAACCCCAACGCGACCCTGAGAATCTGCTACCATCCACAGTCACAGAGGAAGAACATGCAGACACTAGAACACCTGCTGCAAGAAGAAAGGCAAAGGAAAGAGCACTGAGTGGCTTGCCAAAGGGAAGCCGTGAATATTGGGCTGCTACTGTTGCAGAGGTCATCAAGTCTGCAACACCAAGAAAGAAGCAACTTCTGCAAGATCACTACAATATTGCCCCAGATACAGTGCAGGATGCTGGTGTTGATGTGGTCAGTGCAATCAAACAGCTGCCAAAGACTGCAAAGAACACAAAAGAGGTGCGACAAAAGAGAAGCATCTTGATGGGAGCACTGAGGAGCAGCAAGTTCAGTAGTGTCAAATTGTCTAAACTGTTGTGCACGAGTCGCAAGACAATTGCAAAACACACCAGGAAGCCAGATGGAGAAAGTCGCAGGAAGAAGAGAGCCAGGGAGACTTCCAAGAAGGTAGAAGCTGCCAAGAGTTTTTTCAACTCGTCAGCGACAACAGCTCCAGACAAAAAACTGGTATCCAAGAAAACCGGTGAAGCTGCTGGCTTCCTCATCTGCCCCCTAAAGAAACTCCACAAAGACTATGTGGAGAAAGGAGGTAAGCTGCCGTTCAGCAGCTTCGCAAAATGCAGACCTGGCAACATCAGGCTGATGGCACAAGCGCAGATGCGTGGCTGTCTCTGCGAATATTGCGCGAACGTTTGTCTGAAACTCCAGACAGTACGTGCTGTAGCTGCAGTGCACCGCCTGCATCGACTTGGAATTGCTTCCGAGAGGGAGGCAGTCGAATTGACGACCTGCAGCGCAAAATCCAAGACATGCTGCTACAAGACCTGCGAAGTTTGCAGTGTTGACAGCCTGGACGACCACTTGGGCCCTCTGCTTGCAGCCCATGACGAGGAGGTCAAGTGGTACCGGTGGGAAAGCAAGACCGTCACAAGAAATGGAAAGCAGGTTAGTGTGTGTGTGTAAATGATCAAATCAGTTTTGTCCTGTCTTATTAAACATGTCAAATTATTCTATTGTGTAGCTGTAAGGAACATGTTTTCATTATCCTATTTTTGATTTGTTGTGATTCTTTGTTGTCAGGTATCGCGCAAGATGCTAATCACAAAGATTGGAGAACTGAAGGATATGATCCTTGAACTGAAAAATGAAGTCAGATTCCTGGCTGCACACTTGTTCCGGGCCAACTGGCAGCATCGCCAATTCACCACCATGAAGACGCTGGATCCATTCCCAGCCAACACCGTCCTCATGGTGATGGATTTTGCTGAGAATTTCAGCACTATCTACCAAGATGAGGTGCAAAGCGCCCACTGGGCCCATGACCAAGTGACTGTGCACCCTACCGTGACTTACTACAGGTAGGATGGTTTTCCAAATTTTTGTAGTATATTTGTAAAGAAATGAAGAAGCAAATTTACTTGATGTTTCAAGTAAATTTATACAGAGAATGGTAAATGTTTAGGTATAGACTGATAAATGTCCATGGTTTCTTGTGTCGTTACTTTAATACTTTTTTTGTTATGAAGAAAATATTATCATATTTATACATTTATTTTTCAGATGCCCAGCTGACGGATGCAATAAGACGACAACACAGTCACTCGTCTTCATCTCAGAGGACACCACACATGATTTCCATGCTGTGCAGGTAAGTTTTCTTGTAACAAGCGGGGGGGAAAAAACCTCACTGATTGCATGATAAAGTACAATAATCACCTAAGAACTAGCTGTTTTCAGTATTACTTGGATTTTCTGTCGCCAGGATTTTTTTCTTCCAAGATTCTGTGTGTGTGTGATGTCATTCCAGTAAAGGTTTTAGACTGACCTAAACACTTTTTTTCCAGGTGTTCACCCTCAAAGCCCTGCAGTATCTTCGTGGCCAGAGAGGACTGGAAGTGTCTCACATCATTCAGTGGACTGACGGCTGTGCCCGGCAGTACAAGAGCCGTGGACCCTTCAGAGACATCTCCAGGGCTCTGGAGGTGTTCGACGCCACCGCAGAGAGACATTTCTTCGGCTCAAGGCACGGGAAGGGACCATCAGACGGCGAGAGCGCCGTGGTGAAGCACCACACAAGCACTGCAGTGAAAGGAGGGAATGCTGTGGTGGGGTCAGCCAGGGAGATGTTCAACTACCTGAAGCAGTCCACCTTGGAGAAAGAGGCGCCTGTGGAAGGGTGCTCCCACAGCTTGAGGCACTTCCTCTGGGTGGGTGCCGATGATATCAACAGAAATCGACCCGATGCCAAGGCCGTGAAGGGCACCCAGTCACTGCATGCAGTAAAATGCATCGAGCAAGGCGTGATCCACACTCGCCATCTTTCCTGTGCATGTGAACCATGTCGATCTGGCCAGGGAGAATGTGAAGAACAAAATGTTGCTGGTGCCTGGTCTGCACAAGACTTGGTCATTCGGCCACGCGGCGGACGGCAGCAACGAGGCAGGCAGCCACGCGGCGGACGGCAGCCACGAGGCGAACAGCAGGAACGAGGCGGACGGCAGCCACGAGGCGGACGGCAGCCACGCGGTTGTGGACAGCAGCAACTTGCCCATCAGCAACCTACACGACAGCAGCTGCGCAGCCAGTCACCAGAACCGGAAAACCAGCAGCAGCGTGCCAGGCGCATCCTTTTTCCCAACTTCGTCTATCCCTTTGCCTCACAAGTGGATCCCCAGTCCTGTTCGCTGCCTGCATCCCCTGAACCTCTGGGAGATGGTTCTTCAGATTCTGCTTCTCCAGAAATGCTGCCCCCCCTATCCCCTGCACATCAGTCAGCTGAATCTCCAGATGCTGAGACCCCCATTCTGCTGGCTCACCCTGCACAGTTCGACAAGGATGGTCCTTCTATCATTGCTGCAGCTGAATACACGCCTTGCACATCCGCTGATGATGTTCCAGAGAGTCCTGACACATCCTTCGTTCCAGAGAGTCCTGACACATCCGTCGACAACAATCAGGTGAGTTCAGTATCTGATAAATGCTGATTGATAACTGTAACTGGAGTACGCCATGTTTTTTTATGTAACCTTTACAGTTTATGTATTTGTGCATTTCTTTTTTCATTGTGTTTTGTTTTGCTGCAGCACAGTTCTTAAGTATGCTTTCAAGTTGCATTTTTGACTCACATGCGAAGCAAAAGTGAGTCTATGTACTCACCCGTGTCGTCCGTCCGGGCGTCCGGGCGTCCGTGAAAAACTTTAACGTTGGATTTTTCTCGGAGACTATTAAGTCTATTAACACCCAATTTGGCATGATGGTGTATGATGACAAGGCCTAAAAAAAAATACATAGTGACTTGTCCTTGCTTCAAGGTCAAGGTCGCAGGGGCCATAAATGTTGTCTAAAAAACAGTCATTTTTCACATTTTCTCAATTTTCTCTGAAGTTTTTGAGATTGGATACCTGACCTATATATGGTATATAGGGCAAAGTATTCCCTATCTTTTGATACCAGTTTGGTTGACCTTGCTTCAAGGTCAAGGTCACAGGAGCTCTTCAAAGTTGGATTGTATACATATTTTGAAGTGACCTTGACCCTGAACTATGGCAGATAACTGTTTCAAACTTAATAATTATGTGGGGCACATGTTATACTTTCATCATGAGACACATTTGGTCACATATCATCAAGGTCAAGGTCACTTTGACCCTTATGAAATGTGACCAAAATGGGGTAGTGAACCACTAAAATTGACCATATCTCATGGTAGAAAGTGCCAATAAGCACCATTGTGCTTCCTATGTCTTGAATTAACAGCTTTGTGTTGCATGACCTTGGATGACCTTGACCTTGGGTCAAGGTCACATGTATTTTGGTAGGAAAAATGTGTAAAGCATTTCTTAGTGTATGATGTCATTGGTAGGTTTAGTTGTTTGACCTTGACCTTGAAGGTCACCTGAAGGTCAAGGTCATATAAAGGTCAAGGTGAAGCATGTGAGTCGTATGGGCTTTGCCCTTCTTGTTTTAATGTTTTTGTGTCATTTTTCTCGTTGTCGTTTTTCTTTTTTTCAGATTAAAAGTACAGGTGATGTTGTTCAAACAGAATGTTTGCATTTATAGTTTCATTTTCTGAAATCTTTACGAATTTTGAAGAAACTGAAATGCCAAGTTGCATTTTTTTTTATGTTTATGTGTCATTTTTCATGTTGTTTTCCATTTTTTCTGATTAAAAGTATAGGTGATGGGAAAAATGTTTTGTGGTGCTGTATTTTTTCTCTCTACTAGTTTTTCTTGTGCCTATTCATTCCATTTCTCATTTATAACACAAATCTGGAAATGTTGGTGTCCGTGCCTCAACCACCCAGCAACATTTAAAATGTTATTATACATTAAGGATATTAAGTATATTTCAATAAATGTATGGTTCTATGAAACACAATGTTGTGGTCTTTTAGTCACATAAAATTCACTACAGCAGTTCTCCTATGTGTCAAGCAAAACAATTGTCTTTCGTTGAATTTTGGTGTCCAGCAGAGCGTCTGACATTTGGTCATTAAATTCACACAGAAAAAATTTGTAATTCCTGGTAAACATTATTGAACACTTCAATACAATGACAAAGAACACAAAAAACCCTTAAAAGATGGTTTGCCTCCTTTTCCTGTGTCTGTCTGCCCCACAAAATCAGTGGTTTGGTTTCCGTGCCTCAACCACCCGTAGCATGGGGGGTACCAGCTTTCAACCCCTGTCTGCAGAAAACTAACAGCTTTATATTAATTATTTTTTATGGAATGGATCCAGCACAGTTTTCAGTATTGTACAGCCAAGAATCAGCTTTCTAGGAAAAACTTTAATTTCTAGGGTCCATGTCACACTTCTGCTACCCTTTTCTGAGAACAACCCTTTTCTATCCTGTTTTGCCCCCCTTTCAAAACAAATTGGATAATATTGGGTGTGCATTGTGCTTGCATAGTCTTCTCATGGAAGTAGTAGACCAAGTCATCCTTTTCAAGAAGTAGCAGCCTCTATTGATGGACTGAAATGTGTTTGAGAAACAGTTGTAGAATCAACAGAAATGCAGCCCTGAACACTAACACACACATACACAAACACACACACACTTACCCCCCCCCACACACACACATATATATATATGTATGTGTGTGTGTGTATATATATATATATATATATATATATATATGTGTGTGTGTGTATATATATATGTGCACGTCCACGATATTGCCTAACACTAGGTGGGACATACCTGTGTTTGGTTTCTTTGTAACCAGCGAGACGATCACATGCGTATATCATTATAAAAGGTATTATTTTGATATCTAGCATGAGGGAACATCAAATTAGTTCTATGAAAACAAACATGATGTGATTCTGACCAAATCAATCGATGTGATAAGCTCCTCCGCGACGATTGAGTTTCGTAAGAAACACCAGAAACCAAAACCAGAATGGCGTTGATAAAAACTAGTCATAAAGTATTTATTCATGACCCATGAACGAAACTATTGAATTGTATTAATAAAAAACTAATGTAGAATGCCTTACTTAACCCAAATTGGATGAAGATGGTCGATCGAACGGATCAAACGAACTGAAAGCTTCGCACATGTGTAGCAAATTTTCGTACGTAACAGAAGGAAATGAAGGAAACAAAGCCTTCTCATTGGTCAAAAATCGCGAGTACTATGACGTATCCTTCTATAAACGTGTTCATTTACTGCGGGATGACAAAAGCTTCCTTCGTATCCGTTTCGAGTGCGGAACAATATAGCAACACGTTTGGTACACGCATACCTTTCGTAAGTAACGCAGGGAAACAACCGACGCTGACCATCAAAATAGTCCCAAGAAATTGGTTAATACCAAAAGAATAATAAAACTATGCAGTTGTATGAGTAAACTAATGAAAGGAAAAGTAATTTGAACCTTCTCTTCAACACATTTATGTACACATGTTTGGCTTCGATTTTTTTCCTCTGAGCAAGGGTGGTAGAAACGAGAGTAACGTATGCATAGGTCTTTTTTATTTCGGTAGAACTACCTCTGTTTTTATTTTGTGGCGACTTTCCACTGAAATATGACTAAATTAACAATTGAACTTGAATTATTTCACACAATCTATACTTTGTAAGGTGAATTTGCACAAGATAACAAGCATTCAAAAGTGGCGTCGCAAAATGTCCCGTTTTTCGGTGCCATTTTTCCGCTTCGTACGAGTTTAATTATTTTTTTGTGAATCTCTGCAAAGCAAAACTATAAAAACTATTGGTCATAGCATTACAAAAACATTTAAAGAACCCATATAAATTTGAAATATATGCATGCTGACTGTGTTAGATAGTTTTATTCAAGTGTCTTTACCCAGACCCCCAGTTTTTGATAGTGTTAGGCAATATCGTGGACGTGCACATATATATATACACACACACACACACACACACACAGAGAAACAAAAATTGCCTGAAATGTTTATATGTTCTGCTAATCCACAGAACCACATAGTTAAAGTGTATGATGATAATGGTGAAGTAGATGTCTCTAATTGTGAAAGTCCATTTGATATGGTGAGCTGCTACCAAGTTTTACTGTGAGGACTTCCCGGATGAAGAGAAAGCTTCATTTCATCTTATTTCAACAACTTCAAGGGAAAGAGAAGGATGAGGTTGGGGGTGGTGGAGTGGGGGGGATGAGCAGCATATGCTTGCCGGATTGCTGAAGGTGTGCTGTGGGAAGATGGGTCTGACCCATTGTGCACATCTATTCAGAGGTGTGGAAGTCATTTTTTCTCATCATCTTTTGACAGACTCTGCTGGAGGCAAGTGGAGCTGCAGAAAAGGGTTATGCTGTTGCTCAAAAGGTTGGTTTGGTTGCATTGTAATTGCTTCCATTTCTTTCGTTTTCTCTTCCGATTTCCTCCCCCATAGGCTTGGAGGAAAAATTGATTATTAGTTTATAGTCTCTCATCATTTCAAATGTCAGTAGCAAGCAGAGACATGGGAAACAACAACGGACAGTGATTTATTCAAGGTTTGCTATATCTACATTTGTTTTTTATTTTAATGATACAAACTTCAATGAAGTTGTGAATGCAAGACTGCTCCTTGTTGAATTCTTATTTGATAATAAAATTTGATTTCAGAATAATGCTAACTGGTCAATGTGGCCAACTTTTTAGATTGGTAGGAAAATGTCTTCAGCCTGTTTAGACTACTCATGTTCGTCACAACTTTTCTGAAGAAAGTATGTACTGCTCACTGAAATGCAACTCAATAAATTACATATGAACTGTGTGGATTATTTTGATTGTTAGATATTCAAACCCTGGACACGAAGCCTTGAAATTTGTTTCATAACTGATGCTTCCATGACTAGCAGTTACGAATGTATTTTATTGTCAGTGTTCAGCTGCATTTTTGACTGTGGACCGTCATCTCATGTTTGTGCTTGTGTGTCACTGACTGATCATCTGTTCCATAGCCCACCTTTGTGGACTACAACCTGGCTGATTTGCTGGACAGTCTGCAAGTTCTGGCGCCTGCCTGCCTGGAGCTCTTCCCTGCTCTTGAAGCCTTCTATGGCCATGTGAGTGAGAGAGGTCATGTGAGTGAGAGAGGCCATGTGAGTGAGAGAGGTCATGTGAGTGAGGTCATGTGAGTGAGAGAGGCCATGTGAGTGAGAGAGGTCATGTGAGTGAGGTCATGTGAGTGAGAGAGGTCATGTGAGTGAGAGAGGCCATGTGAGTGAGAGAGGCCATGTGAGTGAGAGAGGCCATGTGAGTGAGAGAGGTCATGTTAGAGAGAGAGGCCATGTGAATGAGAGAGGTCATGTGAGTGAGAGAGGCCATGTGAGTGAGAGAGGCCATGTGAGAGAGAGAGAGGCCATGTGAGAGAGAGAGGCCATGTGAGAGAGAGAGGCCATGTGAGAGAGAGAGATTCCATGTGAGAGAGAGGACAAGTGAGTGAGAGAGAGGACAAGTGAGTGGGAGAGGCCAAGTGAGAGAGAGGACAAGTGAGTGAGAGAGAGGACAAGTGAGTGGGAGAGGCCAAGTGAGAGAGAGGCCAAGTGAGTGGGAGAGGCCAAGTGAGAGAGAGGACAAGTGAGTGGGAGAGGCCAAGTGAGAGAGAGGACAAGTGAGTGAGAGAGAGGACAAGTGAGTGAGAGAGAGGACAAGTGAGTGGGAGAGGCCAAGTGAGAGAGAGGACAAGTGAGTGGGAGAGGCCAAGTGAGAGAGAGGACAAGTGAGAGAGAGGCCAAGTGAGAGAGAGGACAAGTGAGTGGGAGAGGCCAAGTGAGAGAGAGGACAAGTGAGTGAGAGAGAGGACAAGTGAGTGGGAGAGGCCAAGTGAGAGAGAGGACAAGTGAGTGAGAGAGAGGACAAGTGAGTGGGAGAGGCCAAGTGAGAGAGAGGACAAGTGAGTGGGAGAGGCCAAGTGAGAGAGAGGACAAGTGAGAGAGAGGACAAGTGAGAGAGAGGCCAAGTGAGAGAGAGGACAAGTGAGTGGGAGAGGCCAAGTGAGAGAGAGGACAAGTGAGAGAGAGGCCAAGTGAGAGAGAGGACAAGTGAGAGAGAGGCCAAGTGAGAGAGAGGACAGTGAGTGAGAGAGAGGCCAAGTGAGTGGGAGAGGCCAAGTGAGAGAGAGGACAAGTGAGTGGGAGAGGCCTAGTGAGAGAGAGGACAAGTGAGTGGGAGAGGCCAAGTGAGAGAGAGGACAAGTGAGTGGGAGAGGCCAAGTGAGAGAGAGGCCAAGTGAGAGAGAGGACAAGTGAGTGGGAGAGGCCAAGTGAGAGAGAGGCCAAGTGAGAGAGAGGACAAGTGAGTGGGAGAGGCCAAGTGAGAGAGAGGACAAGTGAGAGGGAGGACAAGTGAGTGGGAGAGGACAAGTGAGTGGGAGAGGCCAAGTGAGAGAGAGGCCAAGTGAGTGTGAGGCCAAGTGAGTGGGAGAGGCCAAGTGAGAGAGAGGACAAGTGAGTGGGAGAGGCCAAGTGAGAGAGAGGACAAGTGAGTGGGAGAGGCCTAGTGAGAGAGAGGACAAGTGAGAGAGGACAAGTGAGTGGGAGAGGCCAAGTGAGAAAGAGAGGCCATGTGAGTGAGAGGACAAGTGAGTGGGAGAGGACAAGTGAGTGGGAGAGGCCAAGTGAGAGAGAGGCCAAGTGAGAGAGAGGACAAGTGAGAGAGAGGCCAAGTGAGAGAGAGGACAAGTGAGTGAGAGAGAGGACAAGTGAGTGGGAGAGGCCAAGTGAGAGAGAGGACAAGTGAGTGGGAGAGGCCAAGTGAGAGAGAGGCCAAGTGAGAGAGAGGACAAGTGAGTGGGAGAGGACAAGTGAGTGGGAGAGGCCAAGTGAGAGAGAGGCCAAGTGAGAGAGAGGACAAGTGAGTGGGAGAGGCCAAGTGAGAGAGAGGACAAGTGAGTGGGAGAGGCCAAGTGAGAGAGAGGACAAGTGAGTGGGAGAGGCCTAGTGAGAGAGAGGACAAGTGAGTGGGAGAGGCCAAGTGAGAGAGAGGACAAGTGAGAGAGAGGCCAAGTGAGTGGGAGAGGCCAAGTGAGAGAGAGGACAAGTGAGTGGGAGAGGCCGAGTGAGAGAGAGGCCAAGTGAGAGAGAGGACAAGTGAGTGGGAGAGGACAAGTGAGTGGGAGAGGCCAAGTGAGAGAGAGGCCAAGTGAGAGAGAGGAATAGTGAGAGAGAGGCCAAGTGAGAGAGAGGACAAGTGAGTGAGAGAGAGGACAAGTGAGTGGGAGAGGCCAAGTGAGAGAGAGGACAAGTGAGTGGGAGAGGCCAAGTGAGAGAGAGGCCAAGTGAGAGAGAGGACAAGTGAGTGGGAGAGGACAAGTGAGTGGGAGAGGCCAAGTGAGAGAGAGGACAAGTGAGAGAGAGGCCAAGTGAGAGAGAGGACAAGTGAGAGAGAGGCCAAGTGAGTGGGAGAGGCCAAGTGAGAGAGAGGACAAGTGAGTGGGAGAGGCCTAGTGAGAGAGAGGACAAGTGAGTGGGAGAGGCCAAGTGAGAGAGAGGACAAGTGAGTGGGAGAGGCCAAGTGAGAGAGAGGCCAAGTGAGTGGGAGAGGCCAAGTGAGAGAGAGGACAAGTGAGAGAGAGGCCAAGTGAGAGAGAGGACAAGTGAGAGAGAGGACAAGTGAGTGGGAGAGGCCTAGTGAGAGAGAGAGGCCATGTGAGTGAGAGAGGTAATGTGAGTGAGGCCATGTGAGTGAGGCCATGTGAGTGAGAGGCCAAGTGAGTGGGAGAGGCCATGTGAGAGAGAGAGAGGCCAAGTGAGTGGGAGAGGCCATGAGAGAGGGAGAGGCCATGTGCGTGAGAGAGGCAAGAGAAAGGTGATCCGTTTTGACAAAGCCAAGGTTAAGTACATGGTAAAGGTAAAGGTGCTCTTTTTTATATTGTGACTATTTCATCCATTGATGAGTGCTGAAACTGCACACGTTCACCTCCAGGTCATCTGGCTACCTCTTATTATCACTCCACCACCTTATCACAGGTACCCATTTTACTCCTGGGTGAGAAGAAGCAATGTGAATAAAGCACCTTCTTAGAGGATTCAACTCTAGAATCCGCGCGGCTTCAAATCCCCAGTGGGTTGGGGGTCAGAGTAGACCCACCATGTCTCTGTGCGAGTTTTGTAAGGGGCAAATTGTGAGTTGATTTGAACTAACATTAAACTATTCTTGTGATTGTCATGCTTAATGACCTTTCATAGCCTTCAAAGGCTGATAGGCCATAAAACTTTATCTGTCCATCCGTCTGCGCAGCTTCGAACACTGCCCCCAACTTAACCCTGGTTATGTCAGAACAGATCACAAATATGCTTGGCACAGACTTAACCATTCGGTGTCACACAGGGTATCTCTCCCTCTCCATCACCACCACCCCTGAAACACAAGTTCTGTTGAAGTCATCTGTGTAAAGTCTGAGCTTTCCCAGATGATAAGTGCAAAAAACCTTCACACATGAAAAACCTAGGTTTATTACTAGTCACTGAAAAGTATGTATGATACATGTGGACTTTTCTTTTTTAACAACTGGACAACATTGGAAATACTCTACGTGGAGCATTGAATGGGTTAAGGGCAGGTTTTAGTTTTTTAGTCAAAATCCTTGTTTATGCACCTAGGAAGTCCATCTTTTCATATATGATATATACTCGCATGAAGTATGCAAAAACAGACTTTGTAATGACATTGCTACAGTCACATGACCAATATGGCGGATGGGTCTATAAATAGCATCACATTTTTTGTGCCTGTTTTCTCTGTCAATTTTGAAGATATTTGCTTCAAACTTGGTATTTGCCTTATTAAAACATAGCTTAATCTCACAAACTAAAATTATAAGTTTTGAACCATATGCTAGTAAATGAGTAATTTTGAAAAAATACTTCATCTTTGTCCGTGAAAACAAATGCTAAGGTATGAAAGAATCATCCATAACTCAAAAAGTACTCAATTAACCTCAATATGCTTAGTCTATGATGATTCCATACAACCTTGGAGAGTGTGTTCAAAAGTTCAAGATGATTGAACAAGATTTGGCTGAGAAAATGGGCACACAAGATCAGTAACAATTAAAAAAAAGACAAACAGAGAAAATTGACTTTGAAGTCTTTATTCAGGAACTATACAGACAGTGCACCTGACTTCTTTTAAAAAAGTTTTAAAATATTTTGAGGCAAGATAGAGAAAAGATAATCGGAGAAGTGAAAGTCAAGAGGGTGATCTTGATCTTGGTTAAAAAAATCTCATTTTCGAAAATGTTAGTGAAAACTTAGGTTCTTCAGCGTAGAAAAAACTAAAACCTGTCCTTAATGAAACATTATGTGGTTCCTCATACATAGGAGTGGGTGTTTTGCACTGTAGTACCATGATAATCATCAGTCACACAAGACATCAGTTGGCCGCACACAAAACGTTGTGGTTACAGTAACCCAAGCAACCCCATTTTTGTCTGCTGACCCTAAACTTTTTGTGTGGATCATGCAGAAAAAAGGGGGGGAAAAAAGAAATCAAAGGTAAACAATGAACTGTGTGCTGTCCCATCTTCCCTGCCCAATGAGCACTCGGAGAATCCACTGTTCAACTGTTTGTAGTCGAAGTTTGCTTTATGTTCAGTCTGGCCTCTTCTATGAAATAAGAATAATTTTAAAAAGAGAAGCCCAGGCAGTTGATAGGTCATACCAACCTTTTTTCTGTTTTCTGAACCACAACAAACACTTGTTAAGGGTGACTGGGCGGGGCTCCAATAGGAAGAGATGACTATATAAGCACAGATTGACAGAGGCATTATAATACTCTAGGTATAGCTCAGTCTCTCGTGGTGGTTAGAACTCATGGTCTGGTCTGGAAGTATTGTAGACAAGATGGAAGCGAAGGGAATATCTTATCTGGATGTACTTTAGACAAGATGGAAGCGAAGGGAATATCTTATCCATATGTATTTTAGACAAGATGGAAGTGAAGGGAATATCTTATCTGGATGTATTTTAGACAAGATGGAAGCGAAGGGAATATCTTATCCAGATGTATTTTAGACAAGATGGAAGCGAAGGGAATATCTTATCCAGATGTATTTTAGACAAGATGGAAGCGAAGGGAATATCTTATCCAGATGTATTTTAGACAAGATGGAAGCGAAGGGAATATCTTATCCAGATGTATTTTAGACAAGATGGAAGCGAAGGGAATATCTTATCTGGATGTATTTTAGACAAGATGGAAGCGAAAGGAACATCTGATTTGTATGATCTGACCCCGGGGTACCCTGTTCCAATGCCCCCTGGTAATCTCCATGGCTGTTTGGGGTCACCTCTGG
>JAWQFJ010001332.1:0-20000 GCA_034096865.1 Theodoxus fluviatilis
ACAGACTTGAAAAAAACTGATAAAAGTATTAAGTCAATGCCATAACAGGGATATTTCGTTGCTATTTTCAGTTAACACTTTGTAAGTATGATTTTTTTTAAATCACTTCTCATAAAATATTAGGCGTGATTTATTTGCTTCTTATGAGTGAAGAAGGTGAAGAGCAGGGCAAAGGACTTGTCTCGGCACTGCTCTCTTGTATTTTTAATTTTCAATTTGTAGCAAGGTGCTGTGGCCTGTGTGTGTGTGTGTGTGTGTGTGTGTGTGTGTGTGTGTGTGTGTGTGTGTGTGTGTGCGTGTGCGTGCGTGCGTGCGTGCGTGCATGCGTCCGTTCGTCTGTCTGTGTCTGTCTGTCTGTCTGTCTGCCTGTCTGTTTGTCTGTCTGTCTGTCTGTCTGTCTCTCTGTCTGTCTGTCGGTCTGACTGTCGGTCTGTCGGTCTGTCTCGGTCTCTCTGTCGGTCGGTCGGTCGAACGGTCTGTCTCGGTCTCTCTGTCGGTCGGTCGGTCGAACGGTCTGTCTCGGTCTCTCGGTCGGTCGGTCTCTGTCTCTCTGTCGGTCTGTCTCGGTCTCTCGGTCGGTCGGTCTCTGTCTCTCTGTCGGTCTGTCTCGGTCTCTCGGTCGGTCTGTCTCGGTCTCTCTGTCGGTCGGTCTCTGTCTCTCTGTCGGTCGGTCCCTCTGTCGGTCTGTCTATCGGTCGGTCTGCTCTCGGTCGGTCTGTCTCTCTGTGTCTCCGTCGGTCTGTCTCTCGGTCGGTCGGTCGGTCTGTCTCTCTGTCTCTCGGTCGGTCTGTCTCTCTGTGTCTCCGTCGGTCTGTCTCTCTGTCTCTCGGTCGGTCTGTCTCTCGGTCGGTCTGTCTCTCGGTCGGTCTGTCTCTCGGTCGGTCTGTCTTTCTCTCTGTCTCTTGGTCGGTCTGTCTCTCGGTCGGTCTGTCTCTCGGTCGGTCTGTCTCTCGGTCTCTCGGTCTGTCTGTCTCTCTGTCGGTCTGTCTCTCTGTCTCTCGGTCTGTCTGTCTCTCTGTCTCTCGGTCGGTCTGTCTCTCTGTCTCTCGGTCTGTCTCTCTGTCTCTCTGTCGGTCTGTCTCTCTGTCTCTCGGTCGGTCTGTCTCTCTGTCTCTCGGTCTGTCTGTCTCTCGGTCGGTCTGTCTCTCGGTCTGTCTGTCTCTCGGTCGGTCTGTCTCTCTGTCTCTCGGTCTGTCTGTCTCTCGGTCGGTCTGTCTCTCGGTCTGTCTGTCTCTCTGTCGGTCTGTCTCTCTGTCTCTCGGTCTGTCTGTCTCTCTGTCTCTCGGTCGGTCTGTCTCTCTGTCGGTCTGTCTCTCTGTCTCTCTGTCGGTCTGTCTCTCTGTCTCTCGGTCGGTCTGTCTCTCTGTCTCTCGGTCTGTCTGTCTCTCGGTCGGTCTGTCTCTCGGTCTGTCTGTCTCTCGGTCGGTCTGTCTCTCTGTCTCTCGGTCTGTCTGTCTCTCTGTCTCTCGGTCGGTCTGTCTCTCTGTCTCTCGGTCGGTCTGTCTCTCGGTCGGTCTGTCTCTCTGTCTCTCGGTCGGTCTGTCTCTCTGTCTCTCGGTCGGTCTGTCTCTCTGTCTCTCTGTCGGTCTGTCTCTCTGTCTCTCGGTCGGTCTGTCTCTCTGTCTCTCGGTCTGTCTGTCTCTCTGTCTCTCGGTCTGTCTGTCTCTCGGTCGGTCTGTCTCTCTGTCTCTCGGTCGGTCTGTCTCTCTGTCTCTCGGTCGGTCTGTCTCTCGGTCGGTCTGTCTCTCTGTCTCTCGGTCGGTCTGTCTCTCTGTCTCTCGGTCTGTCTGTCTCTCTGTCGGTCTGTCTCTCTGTCTCTCGGTCTGTCTGTCTCTCTGTCTCTCGGTCGGTCTGTCTCTCTGTCTCTCGGTCTGTCTGTCTCTCGGTCGGTCTGTCTCTCTGTCTCTCGGTCGGTCTGTCTCTCTGTCTCTCGGTCGGTCTGTCTCTCGGTCGGTCAGTCTCTCGGTCTGTCTGTCTCTCTGTCTCTCGGTCGGTCTGTCTCTCTGTCTCTCGGTCGGTCTGTCTCTCGGTCGGTCTGTCTCTCGGTCTGTCTGTCTCTCTGTCTCTCGGTCGGTCTGTCTCTCTGTCTCTCGGTCGGTCTGTCTCTCTGTCTCTCGGTCGGTCTGTCTCTCGGTCGGTCAGTCTCTCGGTCGGTCTGTCTCTCTGTCTCTCGGTCGGTCTGTCTCTCGGTCGGTCTGTCTCTCGGTCGGTCTGTCTGTCTGTCTCTCGGTCTGTCTGTCTCTCTGTCTCTCGGTCTGTCTTTGTCTCGGTCGGTCTGTCTCTCTGTCTCTCGGTCGGTCTGTCTCTCTGTCTCTCGGTCGGTCTGTCTCTCTGTCTCTCGGTCGGTCAGTCTCTCGGTCGGTCTGTCTCTCTGTCTCTCGGTCGGTCTGTCTGTCTCTCTGTCTCTCGGTCGGTCTGTCTCTCGGTCGGTCTGTCTCTCGGTCGGTCTGTCTCTCTGTCTCTCGGTCGGTCTGTCTGTCTCTCTGTCTCTTGGTCGGTCAGTCTCTCGGTCGGTCTGTCTCTCTGTCTCTCGGTCGGTCTGTCTGTCTCTCTGTCTCTCGGTCGGTCTGTCTCTCGGTCGGTCTGTCTGTCTCTCTGTCTCTCGGTCGGTCTGTCTCTCTGTCTCTCGGTCGGTCTGTCTGTCTGTCTCTCGGTCGGTCTGTCTCTCTGTCTCTCGGTCGGTCTGTCTCTCTGTCTCTCGGTCGGTCTGTCTCTCTGTCTCTCGGTCTGTCTGTCTCTCTGTCGGTCTGTCTCTCTGTCTCTCGGTCTGTCTGTCTCTCTGTCTCTCGGTCGGTCTGTCTCTCTGTCTCTCGGTCTGTCTGTTTCTCGGTCGGTCTGTCTCTCTGTCTCTCGGTCGGTCTGTCTCTCTGTCTCTCGGTCGGTCTGTCTCTCGGTCGGTCAGTCTCTCGGTCTGTCTGTCTCTCTGTCTCTCGGTCGGTCTGTCTCTCTGTCTCTCGGTCGGTCTGTCTCTCGGTCGGTCTGTCTCTCGGTCTGTCTGTCTCTCTGTCTCTCGGTCGGTCTGTCTCTCTGTCTCTCGGTCGGTCTGTCTCTCTGTCTCTCGGTCGGTCTGTCTCTCGGTCGGTCAGTCTCTCGGTCGGTCTGTCTCTCTGTCTCTCGGTCGGTCTGTCTCTCGGTCGGTCTGTCTCTCGGTCGGTCTGTCTGTCTGTCTCTCGGTCTGTCTGTCTCTCTGTCTCTCGGTCTGTCTGTCTCTCGGTCGGTCTGTCTCTCTGTCTCTCGGTCGGTCTGTCTCTCTGTCTCTCGGTCGGTCTGTCTCTCTGTCTCTCGGTCGGTCTGTCTCTCGGTCGGTCTGTCTCTCTGTCTCTCGGTCGGTCTGTCTGTCTCTCTGTCTCTCGGTCGGTCTGTCTCTCGGTCGGTCTGTCTCTCGGTCGGTCTGTCTCTCTGTCTCTCGGTCGGTCTGTCTGTCTCTCTGTCTCTTGGTCGGTCAGTCTCTCGGTCGGTCTGTCTCTCTGTCTCTCGGTCGGTCTGTCTGTCTCTCTGTCTCTCGGTCGGTCTGTCTCTCGGTCGGTCTGTCTCTCGGTCGGTCTGTCTGTCTCTCTGTCTCTCGGTCGGTCTGTCTCTCTGTCTCTCGGTCGGTCTGTCTGTCTGTCTCTCGGTCGGTCTGTCTCTCGGTCGGTCTGTCTCTCGGTCGGTCTGTCTCTCTGTCTCTCGGTCGGTCTGTCTCTCTGTCTCTCGGTCGGTCTGTCTGTCTGTCTGTCTCTCGGTCTCTCTGTCTCTCGGTCGGTCTGTCTCTCGGTCTCTCGGTCGGTCTGTCTCTCTGTCTCTCGGTCGGTCTGTCTCTCTGTCTCTCGGTCGGTCTGTCTGTCTGTCTCTCGGTCGGTCTGTCTCTCGGTCGGTCTGTCTCTCTGTCTCTCGGTCGGTCTGTCTCTCTGTCTCTCGGTCGGTCTGTCTGTCTGTCTCTCTGTCTCTCGGTGGGTCTGTCTCTCGGTCGGTCTGTCTCTCTGTCTCTCGGTCGGTCTGTCTCTCTGTCTCTCGGTCGGTCTGTCTCTCTGTCTCTCGGTCGGTCTGTCTCTCGGTCGGTCTGTCTGTCTCTCTGTCTCTTGGTCGGTCTGTCTCTCGGTCGGTCTGTCTGTCTCTCTGTCTCTTGGTCGGTCTGTCTCTCGGTCGGTCTGTCTCTCGGTCGGTCTGTCTCTCTGTCTCTTGGTCGGTCTGTCTCTCTGTCTCTCGGTCTGTCTGTCTCTCTGTCGGTCTGTCTCTCGGTCGGTCTGTCTCTCGGTCGGTCTGTCTCTCGGTCGGTCTGTCTCTCTGTCTCTCGGTCGGTCTGTCTCTCGGTCGGTCTGTCTCTCGGTCGGTCTGTCTCTCGGTCGGTCTGTCTCTCGGTCGGTCTGTCTCTCTGTCTCTCGGTCGGTCTGTCTCTCGGTCGGTCTGTCTCTCTGTCTCTCGGTCGGTCTGTCTCTCGGTCGGTCTGTCTGTCTCTCTGTCTCTTGGTCGGTCTGTCTCTCGGTCGGTCTGTCTGTCTCTCTGTCTCTTGGTCGGTCTGTCTCTCGGTCGGTCTGTCTGTCTCTCTGTCTCTTGGTCGGTCTGTCTCTCGGTCGGTCTGTCTGTCTCTCTGTCTCTTGGTCGGTCTGTCTCTCGGTCGGTCTGTCTGTCTCTCTGTCTCTTGGTCGGTCTGTCTCTCGGTCGGTCTGTCTGTCTCTCTGTCTCTTGGTCGGTCTGTCTCTCGGTCGGTCTGTCTCTCGGTCGGTCTGTCTCTCGGTCGGTCTGTCTGTCTGTCTCTCGGTCGGTCTGTCTGTCTGTCTCTCGGTCGGTCTGTCTCTCTGTCTCTCGGTCGGTCTGTCTGTCTGTCTCTCGGTCGGTCTGTCTGTCTGTCTCTCGGTCGGTCTGTTTCTCTGTCTCTCGGTCGGTCTGTCTCTCGGTCGGTCTGTCTGTCTCTCTGTCTCTCGGTCGGTCTGTCTCTCTGTCTCTCGGTCGGTCTGTCTGTCTCTCTGACTCTCGGTCTGTCTGTCTCTCTCTCTCTGTCTCTCGGTCTGTCTCTCTCTCTCTTTCTGTCTCTCTGTTTCTCTGTCTCTCTCTCTGTCTCTCTCTGTGTGTCTCTCTGTGTGTCTCTCTGTTTCTCTCTCTGTTTGTCTTTCTCTCTCTCTCTCAGTGTGTGTGTGTCTGTGTCTCTCTCTGTATGTGTCTTATATTTCACCCCATGGGGAAAGCGTTATAGATTACGGCTTGATATCCGCTAATTGCCTACCTTTCGAAATAGACCTAAAGGTAACTAACCGCATTGAATCAGACCACATGCCACTAGAAATACATTTTGGGCAACAACGTGTGAACCGAAATGTTTTTAATGTGACAGTCAGCAAAATACTATGAGACCCCTCCAAAGTTAAAGAGTTTGTAAACCGGATTTGTAGCAAGACGTTTACAAACCTGATGAGAACAGCATTAGCTAAATGAGAAGATTCCATAGAAGAGGCATTAACCCTTTTAATTGACACCATAAGTGCAAGTGCTGAATGCATGAGAAAAGAAATTAAGGTTGGAAACTTTATCCATCACACAAATCGTTTAACTTGGTTTGATAGTGAGTGCAGAGAAGCACGACTCAAAACTAGAAAGCTCCTAAACATATACAAGACGACAAAATTACCAATTGACCAAGAAAAATCTTTCTTCAGCAGGCTTGAATATTTAAAAAAATTGTGAAAAGAAAAAGAATTACAGAAATTCTGTAAGTCGTTCCTTGTTGACAAAATTACATAACTCCAAATTTTTTTGGACCACAGTTAGAAGTGCTGGACGCAATGCCGCTTCTTCAGTAGAAATTGAAATAAACGTCTGGAAAATTACTTTGAACAAATGTTTAAGGGTAACATGCATTGCCGTAACGAACTATTGCCTGACCAGGAATACACAGAGCATCATGAACTTGATGCCCAGATTAGTATAGATGAGATCAGATTAGCAATTCGGTGCATCAAAGCACGGAAGGCACCTGACCTAGACGGAATTCCGGGAGAGTGCTTTAGAGCGGCAAGCGACAAAATCGCCCCGTTCCCACATAAACTGTTTAATAAAATATTCGATACTCAAACTTACCCCAAACAATGGTCTGAGTCTGTAATAGTCCCAATCTACAAAAAAGGTAATAAACTAGATCCCGACAACAACAGAGGCATCTCTCTCCTGCCCATTCTAAGTAAAACATTTTCATCCATTTTTGGCATTTCCTACGCATATTTCGGAAACGATGACAAGTGCCAGATATCAGCATAGGAACATGGAAGTCTCACTTTGAAAATCTCTTCAGTCTAAACGTAGACACATTAGGGACCATTTTTACCGAAAGCGAAAGTGCAAATGATATACATGACGAAACGTTAGATGCGGCTATTACTGTGCATGAAGTAGAATTGGCGATTTCCAAGGTTAAACATGCGAAAGCCACAGGTCTGGACGAAATTCCTTGCGAACTTATTAAAATGGGCGGGAAACACTTGTTTCCCTTCTTAACAAACTTGTTTAATGTTACATATGATACACAGACATTTCCACGAGACTGGAGTCGACCAGTCATCGTACCCATTCACAACAGGGAGCAATCTCGATCCCCAAAACTATAGAGGAATATCACTGCTAAATACTCTCAGCAAGGTATTTTCGTCGATATGACGAAGCGTCTGCAAATCTGGGCGGAAGATAATGGAAAGCTGTGTATGGAGAAAGCTGGCTTCCATAAGAAGCACTCGACTATAGACCACATCTTCACCCTACATGCAATGATTACAAAAGCAGTTTACGGCAGAGGCAGAGGTAAACTGTATGTAGCCTTTATTGATTATATGAAAGCATTCGATTCAGTTCTTCGTCCACGCCTTTGGCACATACTAGCAGCATCGGGGGTTTCCACGAAATATATTAAAATGATAAAATCGATGTATCACACAGTGCAGGCGTGCGTTAGATGGAACGGCAGCACCTCGGCCTTCTTTGAATGTCCCATTGGAACGAGCAAGGTGCCAAAGAGAGTCCGATTTTATTTGCACTCTTTATCAATTTTGTTGCTAATTGTGTCCGTCAAAATGACAAACACGGGATACAAATGCAAAGTGGTAGGGGGTAAATTTTCTTTCTTATTTTCGCGGATGATGTGGCGCTGTTGTCCACGTCTCCCACAGGTCTTCAGACTCAGATTAATAACCTTGAATACGCATCAAAGCAAGTTGGTCTCAGAGTAAATAAAGACAAGACTAAAGTAATGGTTTTCCGCCGAGGAGGGTTCTTATCGCAAGGAGAGAAATTGGTTTTTGAATGGAGACGCGTTGGAAGTTGTAAATGCGTTCAAATACCTTGGATACACTTTCACGACTAAACTATCTGAAACGGTAGCCCTTTGCAATGTAGCAACTAAAGGGAAACAGAAAAGTCTTCAACTTTTAAAAGCAATGTGGACACTTCGCACTTGCAATCCGAAATTATTCTTTAAATTATTTGATGCACGAGTACAACCTTCATTACTGTATGCGTCAGAGCTCTGGTGATTGAGAGAGCACCTCAATGTGGAAAGATCTCATTTATTTGCATGCAAGAGTTTTTTTAATGTCGACGTCAAGACACCAAATACCTTGGTGTATGGAGAAACGGGAAGATTCCCTCTTATTATAACTAGTTCTGTTAGAGCTGTGAAATATTGGTTCAAAGTGTTAAAAATGCCAGATGATCGGCTACCCAAGCAAGTACTTTTTATGCTATCCAGTGCAACTATTCCCGAGGAACTCAACTGGCTAAAATCTATTGAAGAATGTCTGTGCGAGTCGGGTTTTGCCTTTGAATGGCACAATGGAGGCATCTCTAATGAAAAAACTTTCTTAAAAAATTTAAAGAACAGGCTCCAAGACTGCTATATGCAAAAAAGGCGTTGCAAGATCAATGTCAGTGAGCGATTTGCGCTATACAAATCCTTTAAACATGATTTCCAGTGTGAAAAGTACTTAAGTCACATCACTATTACAACATTTAGAGTAGCATTTACGTGCTTTAGATTAGGAAGAAACGAATTACGAAGTAATATGTTCAGTAACGAAGAGAAACGCTGTCCATTCTGCAGAATGTTATTGAAGACGAAACTCATTTCTTGCTAAAATGTTCCCTATATAAAATGAGCTTAGAGAGAAATACATGAAGAGTTATATAGAATACATGAATACTGGAAACCTTGCGATTGAATTCCTAATAAACTGTCAAGGGTATATAAAAACGAAAAAGGTTGCCATGTTCATGTACTATGCCATGAAGTACCGTCGGCAACATATTGACGATGTATCCCACAAAGAATATCTCTGTAAATATCATATGTTTATGGATAGCAGCCACAATCTACCATCCTCTTTGTTTCGAAATGTATATGTAGCACATTGTCAATGCTTCCCAAATTGTTGTAACATTGTGACTGACCGCCGGCCTAACTATAAACGAGTCAATCTCTCTCTCTCTCTCTCTCTCTCTCGCTCGCTCTCTCTCGCTCGCTCTCTCTCGCTCGCTCTCTCTCGCTCGCTCTCTGTCTCTTTCTCTCTTTCGTTCTCTCCCTTTCTACCTTTCTCCATCTCTGTTTTCTCTCTGTCTTTCTCTCATTCTTTCTCTCTCCGTTTCCCCTTTTTCTTTTTATTTCTTTTTCTTTTTCTTTCTCTCTTTGAATGTCTCTTTCTTATCTCTACCTCTTCTCTTTCTATCTTTTCCTCTCTTTTTATTTTTCTCTTTCTCTCTTTCTTTCTCTTTCTGTTTTTTCTTCTCTTTCTGTCTTTCTGTCTTTCTCGCTGTTTCTCTCTTTCTCTTTTTCTTTTTGGTTCTCCCCCTCTTTTTATTTCTCTCTCTCTCTCTCTCTCTCTCTCTCTCTCTCTCTCTCTCCTCCCACCCTCTCTCTCTCTCTCTCTCTCTCTCTCCTCCCACCCTCTCTCTCTCTCTCTCTCTCTCTCTCTCTCTCTCTCTCCTCCCACCCACACCCACCCCCTTCAGGTGTGTGTGTGTAAATGCATATAAATGTTGAAATGCAATTGACTCCTCTTCCATTCCCTTATCTCGTCTCTTTCTTCTTCTCGACTAGTCAGATGTGCACTTTTGTCCTCTTTGCCAAGTTATTTGCGTTTTGTTGTTTAACTGTGGCATTGCCTTATCTTGTCCTTCACACGTTTGCAATTGTGGATGCCTTCATCCACTACAGTGGTATGATTTGTGTTTGGTGAGATTTTTTCGCTGACATACTGTATTATTTTGCAGTCGCTGTGACATAGACCAGGAGCCAGAGTGTGAGGATGAGGCTCTCACCAAGGCTACTTACGAGAAGACCTACAAAAAAAACCAGTGAGAATTTTCCCCCATCAGTCTGACTGATTGTCTCTCCTAATCTGCCTTACCCCATATCTTGTTCCATTCCTCCCCTTTCTCCTTCTCCTCTCTCTCGTCCGCCTCCCCCTTGTCTTCGTCTTTTTTTTCGTCCAACTCACCCGCCTTTACCTCGGTCGCGTCGTCATTGTTCCCCTCCAGCTCTTGCTCTTCGTCCCCCTTTTTCTGCTCCCGTTCCTCTTCCTCTCTTTCCTTCTCCTCGTCGTCGTTCTCCTCCTCCTCATCGTCGTTCTCCTCCTCGTCGTCGTCGTTCTCCTCCTCGTCGTCGTTCTCCTACTCCTCTCGTCGTTCTCCTCCCCCTCTCGTCGTTCTCCTTCTCGTCGTCGTCGTTCTCATCCTCCTCGTCGTCGTTCTCCTCCTCCTCGTCGTCGTTCTCCTCCTCGTCGTCGTCGTTCTCCTCCTCCTTGTCGTTCTCCTCCTCGTCGTCGTTCTCCTCCTCCTTGTCGTTCTCCTCCTCCGCATCGTCATTCTTCTCCTCGTCGTCGACGTTCTCCTCGTCGTCGACGTTCTCCTCCTTGTCGTCGTGCTCCTCCTCCGCATCGTCGTTCTCCTCCTCCCCGTCGTCGTTCTCATCCCCGTCTCGTCTTTCTCCTCCTCGTCGTCGTTCACCTCCTCCTCTTTCTCTTTCTCCTTTTTTTCTTTCCTCTTTCTGATTCTCTTCTTTTCTCTTTCTGATTCTCCTTTTCTGTTCATGCTGCTCTTTCTCGTTTTGTCGCTGCCTATTCTGCTCCTCTGCGCTTCTTTCTCCTCCCGTTGTTCTGTCTACGGGGTTGTCATTGCCCCGACGCCCTCGCTCCCTACATTAAACAAATCAATGAAAATGCTTGAAATGCTGATCTTTTTCTTTTGTCTTTCAGGGAGCAGAAGAAACTGGAAGAGAAACTGAGGAAGGTATGTAACCGTCTGACGAGGACACGTGTGAAAAAGATTAAATCACAGTGGAATGGGAGTTTCGCCTGTATAGACAATACATGTTTTGGTGAGCTTGTCTGCTCTTGGAACAATGACATGAGGAGAAAATTACAGAGATCATGAATGTTTGGGACGATAGATGCCAAGTCAGACATTATATTCCGACGGATGGGTTAAAAATTGTCAAATGCAATGATTGACTGGGGAAAAGTATATATAGTCATACCATGCAGCATGTTTACAGAGATTCACTTATGTTTGCTGCCACCAGAAACCTTCTAATCAGCTGGAGCTAATGGTCTCTGAGCTCTTGTGGACCACTCTAGAAGCTAAATCACTGGCGATCTCAAGCAGCCTATTTGGCTCCGGAGGATGCTTTGCAATCGGGAGCTTCTCATTAATGGCAGGAAAAATCGTCTTTTGGTTCTATGCTTTTCATGCCACACCCAGATCTAGACTGCGTCAGCTGTGACACGCAGCTTTTGTCACGTGGCGTTAGTCCAGTGGTCAAGACTCTAGCCTGCAGACGATTAAGCCAGGGCTTAACTTGCGGACACTACTTTGCACAGAAGCCACGCACTGAGTTTGGAGACACACAAATCGGTTCCTGAATTTGAATTTAGGCTACTCGCGCCGTATTTTCATGTCTAACAACGACTTGACTCTTGCGTCTTGTGTCTGGACATCTCTGTTCTGATTGGCTGTGTTTGGCGGACTGTTGTTCGAAGAAGTCAAGAAGATGCTTCTTGACAGTAGTAACAATGAATTTCCATTCGACCCTCACCTCACGAGTCGGTAAACAATGTGTGGAGATAATCTTTTGATCGTGATATCATACTATTCTGATAATGCATATGTTTTAAGAAAAATATGCGAGTTGAAATAATAAGTATAGTTTACCCCCGTTCTGCAGCTGTGAAATAGCTGTGAATGTAAAAGAGATGACAGATTTTTCCGTCATTGCATTCGTCGAGACACTGATGTCGAGTTGTGTCCGCTAGTTAAGCACCGGCTTTAGCGGTAGGCAAGTGTGGGGTTCAAAGTTGCGCGGGTTCGACAGTTGCATCCCGGAGCAAGGCCCTTCATCCACATTGCATTTCCTACATAAGAGTACAACAGGTTGTCAGGCGCTGGACCGAAGGGAGCGGTGGCGAAGCCCTCTGTCCCCCACATTTCAATGTTGGTTCAACGTCTATGACGTGCTAACCCCCCCCCCCCCCCCAAAAAAAAAAAAAAAAAAAAAAAATCATAAAAAGAGCTTCTTCAACCTTCCATCATGTTTGCTATGTAGATCATCAGTTCCTGGCAGCCCCATATCCAGTGGTTCCCCCTCCTTCATGGGTGCCTAGTCAATTCCTCAAGCTCTATTCTCACCTATAGGCAGGCGGATTTTGGCGAGGAAGCTTTGGCGTTTGATTATGTGCGAGGAGCAGTGCCATGGTTCACTCCCTGAGACGATAAAAAATCTTAATTAGTTCTTGCTGTTTCCCTATCAGCGGCGACCCTGTGTCATTACAGTGAGTTGTAACCCTGTGCATAGATGAATGAATATGAATGTGCATGTATATATATGGTGAACATCTATGATGCACCTTCTCCTCTGTGTGAGTATGAATGTATATGGTGAATCTATGATGCACCTTCTCCTCTGTGTGAGTATGAATGTATATGGTGAACATCTATGATGCACCTTCTCCTCTGTGTGAGTATGAATGTATATGGTGAATCTATGATGCACCTTCCCCTCTGTGTGAGTATGAATGTATATGGTGAACACCTATGATGCACCTTCCCCTTTGTGTGAGTATGAATGTATATGGTGAACATCTATGATGCACCTTCCCCTCTGTGTGAGTATGAATGTATAAGGTGAACATCTATGATGCACCATCCACTCTGTGTGAGTATGAATGTATATGGTGAACATCTATGATGCACCTTCCCCTTTGTGTGAGTATGAATGTATATGGTGAACATCTATGATGCACCTTCCCCTCTGTGTGAGTATGAATGTATATGGTGAACATCTATGATGCACCTTCCCCTCTGTGTGAGTATGAATGTATATGGTGAACATCTATGATGCACCTTCCCCTATGTGTGAGTATGAATGTATATGGTGAACATCTATGATGCACCTTCCCCTCTGTGTGAGTATGAATATATATGGTGAACATCTATGATGCACCTTCCCCTCTGTGTGAGTATGAATGTATATGGTGAACATCTATGATGCACCTTCCCCTCTGTGTGAGTATGAATATATATGGTGAACATCTATGATGCACCTTCCCCTCTGTGTGAGTATGAATGTATATGGTGAACATCTATGATGCACCTTCCCCTCTGTGTGAGTATGAATGTATATGGTGAACATCTATGATGCACCATCCACTCTGTGTGAGTATGAATGTATATGGTGAACATCTATGATGCACCTTCCCCTCTGTAACTGTGTGAGTGCTGGGACAACGTCTATGACGAGCAAAAACTTCGCAAAAAAACCGTTTTAAAAGGAACTTCCTCGGCCTTCCATCACGTTTACTATAAATATCAAGGGAAGATTATTTCTCGCAATAAGGCTCAGCATAGGCTGCAAAAGAGCTGCTCTATGAAATTAGACACGACCTATATTCCTACTTATTGTTATTCTGGAGAAACAATCGAATCAAGTTGGCGTGCACCAGATTGGTGCATTACAAAAATCGGTTTGTTAAGATCTATCAGTATAATTTGAAATATGGGTTCCCGAAAAAGTTTTTGCACGAATTTTATCGAATTGATACCTATCCATTCCATTTAATACAAACAATGAGCCCAATTAATGCTAGAATCCATGGAAATTGTAAGCTCAAGAACAACAACAACAAATTTGAAGTGACATACTTTTACGAAACAAGTCTATAGCGGACAAGCAGTGTGGCCAGTCAGCCAAACAGATGTTTCCTTTTGTACCAGATTTCTTTGGCATGTATTCCAGGACACTATTGTCATATCTGTTTCGTTGATCTTAGCAGCATTTCTTTACCACTAGAGGAGCCCTAGCTGCATCTTTGAGAACTTTCTCTAAGGAGCCCAGGCGAAGTTGGTCAACTCGGCAACAACAAAAAAATATAACAACTGTTTTATTGAACGACTTTTCTATTAACGTGTGAATGATTTTGATGTACGGCCCAAAATAAGTGAAATGTTTGTAGCTGGTTATTAATGCTGAGATTTTCATTCCCACTGCTCCACAGGTCAAGCGTTTGCATGTTGCTGCAAGGACATTTCATGTGAAAATGTGTCTTCTGATCAATGAGTATTTGTGGAAATTCATAGGCTAGACTAAATGAACCAATGGGTGGGTAGATTTGACGGGACCGATGTATCAATTTTGTGGAGAACTTTCCAAACATTTAGACGGCATTATTTCTGTGTTGATTCTAGAGGATAGCGTCTTCGATAGCCTGTATCCCACCATCCATTAGTCCTATGTAAAAGCGGTTTTCATATGGGAAAAGAACATTGAAAGCATTTTCATAATAAGTCTACTTAAAACGGAGAATAAGACTTAAAGTACAGTGCCTGGTCAGAGTTCTCCTCAGACAAGATGTCGAGGCAAAGCCTCCGGCGTTGAAGAAACTTTTTTCTGGTCAGCAGTCATCTTCTGAATATAGCAAGGATGGCGTATCAGGTATGGAGACACATGCACGTCTTCTTAGCTTTTCCTTTAGATTTGGCCCCCATAACGGTCTGCATCCCCCTTGTACTTGGCATTGTTGACTTCTTTGCATGAGCTGTGTGTTGCCTGCTGTGGATGGTGGAGTTGTGGGATGGCTTGTACTTGGCATTGTTGACTTCTTTGCATGAGCTGGGTGTTGCCTGCTGTGGATGGTGGAGTTGTGGAGGTGGCTTGTACTTGGCATTGTTGACTTCTTTGCATGAGCTGTGTGTTGTCTGCTGTGGATGGTGGAGTTGTGGGATGGCTTGTACTTGGCATTGTTGACTTCTTTGCATGAGCTGTGTGTTGCCTGCTGTGGATGGTGGAGTTGTGGAGGTGGCTTGTACTTGGCATTGTTGATCTTGCATGAGCTGTGTGTTGCCTGCTGTGGATGGTGGAGTTGTGGGATGGCTTGTACTTGGCATTGTTGACTTCTTTGCATGAGCTGTGTGTTGCCTGCTGTGGATGGTGGAGTTGTGGAGGTGGCTTGTACTTGGCATTGTTGACTTCTTTGCATGAGCTGTGTGTTGTCTGCTGTGGATGGTGGAGTTGTGGGATGGCTTGTACTTGGCATTGTTGATCTTGCATGAGCTGTGTGTTGCCTGCTGTGGATGGTGGAGTTGTGGGATGGCTTGTACTTGGCATTGTTGACTTCTTTGCATGAGCTGTGTGTTGCCTGCTGTGGATGGTGGAGTTGTGGAGGTGGCTTGTACTTGGCATTGTTGACTTCTTTGCATGAGCTGTGTGTTGTCTGCTGTGGATGGTGGAGTTGTGGGATGGCTTGTACTTGGCATTGTTGACCTTGCATGAGCTGTGTGTTATCTGCTGTGGATGGTGGATTTGTGGGATGGCTTGTACTTGGCATTGTTGACCTTGCATGAGCTGTGTGTTGCCTGCTGTGGATGGTGGAGTTGTGGAGGTGGCTTGTACTTGGCATTGTTGACCTTGCATGAGCTGTGTGTTGCCTGCTGTGGATGGTGGAGTTGTGGAGGTGGCTTGTACTTGGCATTGTTGACCTTGCATGAGCTGTGTGTTATCTGCTGTGGATGGTGGAGTTGTGGAGGTGGCTTGTACTTGGCATTGTTGACTTCCTTGCATGAGCTGTGTGTTGTCTGCTGTGGATGGTGGAGTTGTGGAGGTGGCTTGTACTTGGCATTGTTGACCTTGCATGAGCTGTGTGTTATCTGCTGTGGATGGTGGAGTTGTGGAGGTGGCTTGTACTTGGCATTGTTGACTTCCTTGCATGAGCTGTGTGTTGCCTGCTGTGGATGGTGGAGTTGTGGAGGTGGCTTGTACTTGGCATTGTTGACTTCCTTGCATGAGCTGTGTGTTGTCTGCTGTGGATGGTGGAGTTGTGGAGGTGGCTTGTACTTGGCATTGTTGACTTCCTTGCATGAGCTGTGTGTTGCCTGCTGTGGATGGTGGAGTTGTGGAGGTGGCTTGTACTTGGCATTGTTGACCTTGCATGAGCTGTGTGTTATCTGCTGTGGATGGTGGAGTTGTGGAGGTGGCTTGTACTTGGCATTGTTGACTTCCTTGCATGAGCTGTGTGTTGCCTGCTGTGGATGGTGGAGTTGTGGAGGTGGCTTGTACTTGGCATTGTTGACTTCCTTGCATGAGCTGTGTGTTGTCTGCTGTGGATGGTGGAGTTGTGGAGGTGGCTTGTACTTGGCATTGTTGACCTTGCATGAGCTGTGTGTTATCTGCTGTGGATGGTGGAGTTGTGGAGGTGGCTTGTACTTGGCATTGTTGACCTTGCATGAGCTGTGTGTTGTCTGCTGTGGATGGTGGAGTTGTGGGATGGCTTGTACTTGGCATTGTTGACTTCCTTGCATGAGCTGTGTGTTGTCTGCTGTGGATGGTGGAGTTGTGGAGGTGGCTTGTACTTGGCATTGTTGACCTTGCATGAGCTGTGTGTTATCTGCTGTGGATGGTGGAGTTGTGGAGGTGGCTTGTACTTGGCATTGTTGACTTCCTTGCATGAGCTGTGTGTTGTCTGCTGTGGATGGTGGTGTTGTGGAGATGCCTCATAGCAAAGGTTTCAGCGATTCAGTGACAACTTATGGGCGCATGTATCGGGCCTCTGGCCTTTGTGGGTAGATTGGATCAGAGGCGAGGAGGAGCTGGGGGTGGAGGAGGAGTAGAAACATGAGGAGCAGGAGATGGAGGAGCAAGAGGAGAAACGGGAGGAGCAAGAGCAATAGGAACCGGAAGAGGATAAGCAGAAAGAGGCATAAGAGCAGGACGAAAAGAAAGAGGGGGAGGAGGAGGAACAGTGGCAGTGGGAGCAGCAGCACGAGAAAGAGCAGCAGCAGTAGGAGTTGGAGCAGCAGGAGGTGAAGGAGGAGATGACTGGATCCTCATCCTCGTAACTGCATCAAACACATTGGGCCTACACGGTGTAGTCCTGATGTCCACCATTATTCTCTTTGGCAACATCCCGCAGCCCCTGGCTGGACCGCTAGAGTACCTGTAGGCTCTGAAAACCAAGCAGCGGGGCTCCAGTGGACGAGGAGCAAAGCTTTGAAGGCATTCGTCCATTATCATGTTTTACTCGTGGACTTCCATGTATTGGTTATTCCACCAAATCTATTGAGCAAGAAACTTGGTCAACCCTCAAGTCTGCACTTGAAGGCATTTTTTCTTCACAGCCTTGGAATTTACTTTCCTCAGGCAGCCTCCACCACAACAGGCTGATCAGAAGTTATATGTGGAGCATACGGCGTCACTGATGCAACATAAGTATGCCCACTCACAGATACATACTCGTAAAAAGGCTTGTATATTATGCAAGTACAAAAAGGCGTCTCCTGACCCTTCGGCAATTTCGATAACCACCAACAATTTCGTAAATAACTTTGTATATAATTAAAAATTAAAAAACCAAACAAAATGAAGTAAAACGCAATGTCCCTTTTTGTAGATACATACCTGTAGTTGCAGTTTTTGCCTGCATAGGCTGATGGCTTGACGTGAGCGACACAATGAGGGATGTTTTCTATGCGTGACATGCATAGCGAGGAAAATAGTGGTGCAGAGATGATGAAGAATGTTTTTGCAAACAACTAAAGGGAAACGGTGTTTCGCCCAAAAATCATAGACTCTGGTTCCTTGCAATGACGTTTAATAATGAAACATGGCACCAATGCAGCCCTCACAATAAGTACAAACACTCAACCCTCCTGGCAGAGCAGTCCCGGGGACCCTGAGCAACGAGGTCTGCAGGTGGAGGACAGGAGGCAGAGTGTGCCGATCTTGGGCGCTACTGACCTAACATAGGATTTACAACTGGGGGATAAAGCCATTGGTGGAAACCCAGGCAATGCTCGATGTCCAATCAATGTCCAAGAATGACCACCATGTGATCAATGCTCATCGCATGAAGAAAGCGGCGTTAAAATATAAAGATGAGGTGTAGAGTTGAGTGTGCTCCACACGATGACCGCTCACGTGAATTTCCTGTGTAAGTTTCTGAGATTTCAAGGTGACGCAGGCTCCAGAATCTGCCAAGACATCTGTGAAGAAAATAGGTCTTGCTCGTTTAAATCAACACTTTTGTAAAATAATAACCAGGTTGCTCCATGGTCACAGAAAATCGATGCTGTTTGTGCTAGGAGTAATGGGCATGGGTAGGTTTACTAAAGTAGAAGCTGTCAACGAACCCTGGCGTGCCAAGCAGATATAGTTCAGAAAGAAAGGTGATGTACTTTAGAGTAATCAACTATGAGAGGAGCACCTCGCACATCATAACACGGGTGAATATCGCGCTTTAATAGTGCAGGGCGAGATGTAATACTTCTGCAGGATGCGAATGAATGTTCTGGGGTCCAAGTAAACTTTATTTAACGCACTATTGTGAGAGAAAACAGGGAAATCGCCTATAGTCCTCAAACGTCCCCTTGCCACTACCACCTTCCACCAGCCATCCCGTAAAGAAATTGATATGAGCCTTGCCGTAGCAAGAAGAAATCCTTGCCACGAAGGTCACTGTTGCGTCAAGTCACTTCGAACGAGAATCGCTGCAGCACTCTGGAGACTCATGCGAGTTGGGGGTCAGAATACACGCACCACGACTCCCTATGCAATTTGTAAGAGGCGAATAACTAGGAATATCAGGACTTAATTTACGCTTACTCTAAACTTTTTCGTGGTTTTCGTGCTCAATGGCCTTGCATCTATATATATAAAACCCAAACGGTTTCTGTCTATCTGTGAGGATATCTGTCTGTCTGCTCTATGCATTCGACCACCCATGCACGGATCTCCGCGAAATTTGGCATGTCGCTCCCCCGTGACGGGATGGGGGTAGTCGTCGCATTTTGGAAGGCGTACCTCCGACCGTTCCGGAGATATTCCCTCTGGAACTTTTTAGTCATGGGACTGTTGACGGCAAAGGGAGGAAACTCGGCTCCAACGTGTGCTTTGTGAGAGGGTAAAGGGAGGCAACTCGGCTCCTACATGTGCTTTGTGTTGCACGAGATTTTACGGGTCCGAGCTCGCTCATCTCATCACGCGTTGATGTTTGGTGAATGTGAGGGGTGTGCGTGTGTGTGTGTGTGTGTGAAAGTATGTATGGTACGGTTATTTAGGGGTTGGGGGTGATGCCGAGGTGTTTGGTGAGACCCGGGGAGTGGGTGAGGCCGGATGGGGGGGTGAGGCTGTGGGGTGAGGCCGGGGGGGGGGAGGTGACACCGGGGGGGGGTGAGGCCGGGAGGTGGGGTGAGGCCGGGGGGGGGGGTGAGGCTGGGGGGTGAGGCCGGGGGGGTGAGGCTGGGGAGGGATGAGGCCGGGGGGGGGGGGAGGTGATGCCAGGGGGGGGGGGGGGGGGAAGACGGGAAAAGATGGAGAAGAGAAAAGGTGGACACTGGAAAAAGTGGACACGGGAAAAGGTGGAAACGGGAAAAGGTGGACACGGGAAAAGGTGGAAACGGGAAAAGGTGGAGATTTGTAAACCATCTAGTAGTTTACAAAGGCTGATAGGCCGTAAAAACTCCATGCATCCATCCAGCAGTACTCTGGTACAAAGGTGAGCAAGAATTTAGATATTGTGTCTATAAGTGGTAGTCGAGTAGATCCTTTCTCACAGTTTTTTCCCTTCCCGATTTTGGACTAGTAGGCACTAGTGTGACTGTGCGCCTTGTGCATACTGGCTGGTCTGCAGTATGCCAGAGGCGGGTGTCTCAAAAGCAATATCTCTCTCTCTCTCTCTCTCTCTCTCTCTCTCTCTCTCTCTCTCTCTCTCTCTCTCTCTCTCTCTCTCTCTCTCTCTCTCTCTCTCTCTCATCCCTCTTTCCATCACGCGGCGCGCTGCTTGATGTAAGATACAAATTTTTGGGGGGATAAGCAGATTTTCATTCGGGTGGTCCTTGTCTTGTAGTTTTGCAGGCGTATTCCGGGTGGTAAGGGCTGAAAGATAAGTGACATCGGGTGAGTCCTCTCCGACTGAAATTTCTTTGCCTTTCTCTCAAGGTGCAAGGCGATCAGCTTCTCAACGAACAGGTGTCGTATGTTCTCTTGTGATTCTAATCGCCCCCTTTTGCACCAATTGGAGCCGTTTCAGGTCTGATTTTGTGGTTCTGCGGCCCCATACACATATCCCAAATGCCTGCACGCTCTGGATAGCTGCCTGGTGGAACGTTGACAGGATGCTGCTTCGGAGTTTGGTTTTGCTTATTAGCTGGAGACGGTGCATTCGTTGGTGGCATTTTTTGACGATGGAGATTAAATGCTTTGTCCAGATGAGATTGTTTCCAATGTGAACACCGAGATACCCTAAGTGCTTCACTGTCGCGACTGCTTCGACTGCTTCGCTATATATGTGGACAGACAGCAGTGGATCTTTGTTACTTCTGAAGTCGATGATCAGGTTTTTCGTCTTCTTTGCATTCAGCTGGAGGTTGTGCTGTTTGTATTGGGTGGAGAGGTACTGGGTGGCTTATTGATTTGCGATGCATTGATTCCTTGTTGGCTGAAATCGGTCCTCCATTAGCCTCGTCATCAGCATACTTGCACAGGTGGACAGATTTGTGGCAGG
>JAWQFJ010001332.1:22500-45000 GCA_034096865.1 Theodoxus fluviatilis
GGTGGTGGTGGTTGTGGTGGTGGCGATTATGGTGGTGGGTGAGTGGGTGGTGGTGGGTCAGTGGGTGGTTGTGGTGGTGGTGGGTGGGTGGATGAGAGAGTGGGTAGGTGGTAGTGGTAGTAGTGGTGGGTGGTGGTGGTGGTGGTTGTGGTGGTGGCGATGATGGTGGTGGGTGAGTGGGTGGTGGTGGGTGAGTGGGTGGTTGTGGTGGTGGTGGGTGGATGAGAGAGTGGGTAGGTGGTAGTGGTAGTAGTGGTGGGTGGTGGTGGTGGTGGTGGTGGTGGTGGTGGTGGCGATGATGGTGGTGGGTGAGTGGGTGGTGGTGGGTGAGTGGGTGGTTGTGGTGGTGGTGGGTGGGTGGATGAGAGAGTGGGTTGGTGGTAGTGGTAGTAGTGGTGGGTGGTGGTGGTGATGGTAATGGTCGTCATCGTCGTTGTGTTAGTGGTTGGTGTGGTGATGGTGCTAATTGCGGTAATGATGATGATGTCAAAGGGGTTGGTGTATTCATCTCCAAGCAGCAATTACCTATCACACGAAAGTATAACGTTATGTTAGAAACCGGCTCTGGTCGAAATACCCGCCACAAACTCACTGACTTGCCTTCTGAGCAGTTGATTGCCGGAACTTCCGCCACCCAGATCAGCATTCTGCAGAAGAAGCTTCAGGAGTCTCGAGACCGCGAGGAGATTCATAAGCGGCAGATCCTTCAGGTGGAGGAAGAGAAGAAACAGCTGGAGGAAGAGAAGAAACGAGCAGAGGAAATGCTCGCACAGAGCCGCATGGTGACTGGGGTAAGCAGCTAGTTGGTTCCACGGCCGTAAATGTTGCCCTCGAAACCACATTGCAACTGATTGATGCTTGACCCTGCTGTGAAGGACACTTTTATTTATGGACTTGTTACATTGTCGTGCATCCATCAATAACCAAAAGAAAGGAATTGTTGAATTGGGATATCAAGTAAAGCTGGGTGAGATAAAGAAGGTATTAAAGGAAAGGAGGACAAAAGAGTTCTGTAATCTTGGAAACTGAGAGACCTTTCATCAAAGTCTGTCTCCTTCTTTTGACAGGCATGTAAAGTTATTTGGAATCAGTCGTATGTTGCACTTTGAGAGCCCTCTGCTTTTTGGGGGTTGTTGTTCAGAACCACACACAGGCAGATAACCCCATTTCCTATTAGTAGAGTTCTTATGGTTTTCTCACCGCGCTGTTCTTTCCTCCGTCAGCTGGCAGAGTATCCAATAAATGAAGGTCCTACTTTTTCTCCAAGTAAATTTATTCCACAGAAAATGCATGGGATAAAGATAAATCGGTAACATTCAAAAGAAGAGATTAATTTGAATTGATACCTTGATAGACAAGTGCACAAGCTAGACTACGAGGCAGTGGTAACAGAACACCTTCGGGGAAATTGCCACAAAAGAACTTTGCAAAGCGAAATTCACGCTGCAAGCCTGAATGCGAATAAGAATGCTAGTACATACTAATCTCATCGCTTCCTAAATCGTTGCACGAAAATTCGAACAACATTTTGCCCCACGAATGATTTGTTTGATTTTTGGTTCAAAGGTAATGTCTTTCTCATTCTAAATACATGGTGAAGATTGAAAATACTACAGAGGTTACGGTATAGTCTTGAAGACTGAAGCACTTGTTGACTGCAAACCATCCTGATGTATGTGTCTGTGTAAACCTCTACACGTAGACGAATACTAACGTGACTGCATGAGGGGAACAACATCCACAATGAAGTGACACGTGGAAGCAAGTACGTCTTATTCCGTGTAACAGTGACCTTATCAGACGCATTCATCCATAGATATTCTGAGTGATTCTCATTCTTTTCCAGCGAAGGAGCCGTACACTTTCTCCATCAACGTCAAAGTGAGTTGGCACTCTTTCATCCATGTGGGATAAGGAGAGAGGGGGGGTGGGGGGGGGGGGGGTGGGGATGTCTGTGGGTGAGTGTGTGTGTGTTTGTGTGTGTGTGTGTGTGTGTGTGTGTGTGTTTGCATGTGTCTGTGTAGACTGTGACCAGGCAAGATAATAAAATGAAAACTTACAATTTATACGCATAAGTAAAACTAATACAATGAAGAGGTACACAATACCAGTTAGCCAACCAGAAAGTGAATGATTGCTTCATCCTAATAAACAGATACGCCTGCTGGGAATCATCAACCACCAATATGCAATTATTTACACTGTTCACGTCAGTGCCATCTAGGATATAATAGAAAATCCGTGCCATGATTTAAATAGTTCTTACAAGCACAAAACTAGTAACAGATGAGAGAGAGAGAGAGAGAGAGAGAGAGAGAGAGAGAGAGAGAGAGAGAGAGAGAGAGAGAGAGAGAGAGAGAGAGAGAGAGAGAGAGAGTATCACCTCCGTCCAGACTCACACACACACTTTTCAATCAGGGAATCTTTCGGCTCCCGTGTCCAGGGGTTTTGCTAGTGGAAGGGGACAATAATTAATTTACTCTCTCTCAATCCACACTTATAACACAACATCAATTTTCATTCAAGATGATTGAATTGAATAAGACTCAATGATGGCAGAATCACAGTCAATGTAATAAGAATAAAAAATAAATTCTGTCAGTCTACTCTCTGTGACTGAAAGGCAGCTGGTTGTTCTACTGACCCGAAACCAAAGATTGACCAAAGTTACTCACAAGTTCAAGCAGATGGGCGAAAACTGTTCCATCAACGAAAACTTCTGCCCAAAAACGATATCCACTCAGGAATGGGCATTTACAAGCACACTCTCTCTCAAGGCTCTCCCTCGAGACGAGAGGAAAAAGGCCATAGACACGACGGACTCAAACACTTGCCCGACAAACACGAAATTTCCAAGTGCATTCACGATGAACTTTCCAGGTGACAAACTTGATTCAGAGTCCTGGTGAGGCGGGAATTCTGCAAATCGGGAAATGATGGTCTTCTCTGGCAATTCTTTCAGAGGGAAAGGGGGAGATTGGAAAACTTTTCTTAACGTGTTGTCCCATCAACACGGAGCTGCTCGAAATTCATCTGCTCACGTTGATATTCCGAGAGTCAACTGAACTAAATTTTTCAGCGCATTCAGACTGAAGAGTCACCCACAGTGCATGCGCCACCAACCTCAACCAATCAACTCACGATTGCATCGCCTGTAATTTTGGGAACAACCGGTTCAAGCCAGTCTCAAATTGCAAAGTTGAAGCATGTTCCCGCCATTGAATAATGGCTGAACCGTAACAGACAGAGAGAGAGAGAGAGAGAGAGAGAGACAGAGAGAGACAGAGAGAGACAGAGAGAGACAGAGAGAGACAGAGAGAGACAGAGAGAGAGAGAGAGAGAGAGAGAGAGAGAGAGAGAGACGGGGGGGGGGGGGCTGGGGGGAGATACCTTCGTGTGTATGTGTGAACATGGCATGGTGCATCAGAGCCAAGGAACCATGTGTTCATGATCAACAGCCGTGTGCATGTACTGCAATCGGTCAGCGTACAGCTCTCGACCGAAGCCTGCAAGGCTGGGAAGATGCTGAGGAGGAGCCCGTCTTCCATTGCAGTGAGCCACCATGCAAGCGGATCGCCCTGACTACGGGGAGTGGGGAGATGAACACATCTTTCACTCGGCCCTCATCACAACCTATCGTGTTGGACAACTCTGATGATGACAGTCCTCCTCCTGGGAATGTCAATCCAGACGTGAGGACAATGGATGCTCAGGTTTGCTGGAAATATTCCTCAACTGATGCAAGCTGATCTGTTGTTGATCTGTTTCTTCATCCAGTCTCTCGTATGTTTATTGGTCGTTAGCATATTTGTAATGCCCCTCAAATTCTATTTGACGCATCCACTCTATTCAGTTAAACACCCCCAACCCAACCACCCCGCTCTCCTCCCCGGCCAATTGAACAACCCTCCCAGACCCACACCCTCGCACCCACCCATCAACACCCACACGCTATCACATGCTAGATCGAAAAGAAAGAAACATTGATTCCCCAGAATGAGCTCAGTGACATCCTCAGCACCACTGTCGACTCAGCTGACTGAAACGGTTCGAGCACTGGATGAGATGGCGAGCACACGCAGGAGGAAGTGGGATTCAGAATATGTCTCCATCCCATAGTTCGTGGTGCTTTTGTCACACATACACGTATGTAATTATCTTTTTAAACCAGGCGAGGTTTTTCACTGAACAAAGACTTGCGCATCACTGGTAATTCCTTGCCGTCTAAGTTTACTGGCTGGTGATTTTTATCTCTAACAAATGCATTTCGCAATCCATGTTTATGCACTCGGTGTGACTCTTACAGGCAATGCACTATTTCTTCCTTTCCAAGCACTCTTGCTTCCTCCCTGGTCATGGAGTCTTTCAGTTATTCATTATTTATCCACTGTTTTGGTTGGTTGGTCTGTTGGTGGGTTGGTTGGTCTGTTGGTGGGTTGGTTGGTTGGTTGGTTGGTTGGTTGGTTGGTTGGTTGGTTAGTGGGTTGGTTGGTTGGTGGGATTGTTGGTTGGTTGGCTGGTTTGTTTGTTGGTTGGTTGGGTGGGAGGGTGGGTTGGTTGTCGGGGTTTGGTCGGGGTTTGGTTGGGGTTTGGTCGGGGTGGGGCTGGGCTGGGCTGGGCAGGGCTGGGCTGGGCTGGGCTGGGCTGGGTTGGGTTGGGTCAGGTTGGGTTGATTGGTCAGTTCGTTAGTGACTGACCACCGGCCGAGAGACTGTATAATGACTGTATCTTTCTCATTACGGCCTCTGTATACCGTTTCTTCCAATAATCCTCAGGAGAGTTGATACGAAATCTGGAGGTGAGCTTTAAACTGACGTTTTCGTCCAAACCTCACAAATACAGAACTCGATTGAAAGTCTGTGGGTCAAACAGACATCTAAAACAGAGTTCGCATCTGGACAGATCCCCAGGCACGTAGCAAATGAGCCATGTCCGGTGCACCTACAGCCTTCTGTAAGTCCTTGCCCTCACCTTAGGGCGAAGTGGTACACGCCCTGACTTTCACACGCACCTCCTCTCTTCTCGGTGACCGCTCTTGTAGTTTCTAGCCGCTCTCAAAAAACATCTGACGAGATGTTTCTCTGACCCGCTGACCTAAGAACCAGGTCAAGTACACAACACCAAGTGCTTTCGATAGCCATGACCAGCACAGTCAGAACTAGGTCGGTTGCACAAGGCCAAGGCTTTTCAACAAAACTAGGACTTTCTGAGAATAACGTTAATTACGTACTGTCAGACAAACTCTGAAACATACAATGCTATCATGAACAATTCCGGCCTTCAGAGCAACTAATTAACTCTAATTCATACTTTTTTCTTCACTCGTCTAGCCCATATGCGTTTCAACATTTACCAAAGAAGCATTTATTGTATGCTTTGAGAGTTTTTTCATTTGATGTTTCATTTAATCTTGTTTATGTCGGCACTTGTATAGTCCTCTAAAATCTGCACACTAGGAAAATCCTGCACTAGACTTGGGGAAATAGTTGCTCTTTTTGACTCTAATGCCAGCGACCCTACTGGACTCAGAATATACCTGATGATAAAGCCTTATTCTTCCTTTTCTTTCTTACTTTTCTTTCTGTCTAGTAGTCGATAGCCATGACCTGCGCAGTTAGAAGTAGGTCGGTTGCTCAAGGCCAACACTTTTTAATTAACCAAGACAGACTGAGATTAATGCTGATTGTTGGCTGCCTGGAAAAATCCGTTGGAAGTCGCTGGACGTATTTTTGAGATGCAGGCCAAAATAGGTGCAACGGGTCTACCGTCTACCTAGTCAGAAATGAGTTCTTCGCATTTTTATTGATTTGATATGCCATCTGTAATTCTTCGATTTTAAAATGTTGTATATGCACGTCCAACCACTTTTTTTCTACATTTATCTCTACTATTTATGTCTACTTGGTTTAACAACGTGTAAATCTGTCCTTCGAATTAGTTTACCTCATCACAACTCTGTCACCCTAACACGATGTGTATTATTGGAAAGCTCATTTCAAGGGTCAGAACTCAAAACTGACTGCTTATGAACATTCACAAAATAGTTCTCGTCCACAGACATGTGATTTGACTTTCGGCGCCGTGAACCGCTGCAACAAAGTTGGCAAAAATTGTTGAGAGTCGGACTCGTTCAAGAGGCAGTATTTATCCCTGGAATCGCAAGAAATTATATGTATTTTGTAAAATTGTATTTTAAAAGTACCAAAGCTATAAAATTAAGTCTAATGCTGTGAATTGGAACACCCCACCCATTTAGAAGAAGGACAATTATGCAAATGGGTGGCATCTTGTGAACCTACGCGTCGACAACGACCATGATCAGCGCGTAGATTTATATGATGCTTCGCGTCTCTCGTTTTGCGGATTTCTTGGGTTTTGCGACGATGAAATGTGATGGTTTTGATTCCACACATGAAATTTGCATGAAGCAAACTGTTCTGAGCTCAGGAAGAAGAGTAGAACACTCCCACCCCCACCCCCACCCACCCCCACCTCCCAAAACAAAACTTTAACCATATGAAGACAAGCTGTGAAACATGCAGCGCTGATCTTAAAAATTCTAGCCTACTTCAGAAAATATTCTTCATTCGCATTCATACTTTCTTTGTAAGTTTTCTTGTCCATATACATTTGGGCATGTATCTATATAAGCATTCGTTTACGTCTTGAGGTTAATTAAAAATGTTTTTCGTTTAACCTGGTTTGTGACAGCTCTTGTATTGTCCTCTGAAATCTGCACGGTAGGAGAATCATGCACGAGACTTGGGGAAATATCTACACTTTGTTTGTTTTTGTGCAAGTAACCCTGCTGGACTCAGAAAACACTTGATGATTAGTCCTTTTTCTTTCCTATTCTTCTTTCTTTCTTTCTTTTTTCTTTTCTTTTTCTTTCTTCCATTTCTCCTTTCTTGCTTTCTGTCTTTGTGTGTCTGCCTGCCTGACTGCACGCCCTCACGCCCGCCAGCCCGCCCGTCTGTGTGTGTATGTGTTCGTGCATGTGTGTGTGCATGTGTGTGTGCATGTGTGTGTGCGTGTGCGTGCGCGCACGCGTGTGTGTGTGTGTCTGTCTGTCCGTCCGTCCGTCCGTCTTTCTGTCTGTCTGTCTGTCTGTCTGTCTGTCTGTCTGTCTGTCTGTCTGTCTGTCTGTCTGTCTATTTGTCCGTCCGTCCGTCCGTCCGTCCGTCCGTCCGTCTGTCTGTCTGTCTGTCTGTCTGTCTGTCTGTCTGTCTGTCTGTCTGTCTGTCTCTCTCTCTCTCTCTCTCTGTCAGTGTGTCAGTCTGTCTGTGTGTCAGCCTGTCTCTCTGTCCGTCCGTCCGTCCGTCCGTCTGTCTGTGTATGTATGTCAGTCTGTTTGTCCGTCCGTCCGTCCGTCCGTCTGTCCGTCCGTCCGTCCGTCCGTGTGTGTGTGTGTGTGTGTGTGTGTGTGTGTGTGTGTGTGTGTGTGTCTGTCTGTCATTCTGTCTGTCCGTCAGTCTCTCTGTCTGTCTGTCTGCCTGCCTGCCTGTCTGTCTGTCTGTCTGTCTGTCTGTCTGTCTGTCTGTCTGTCTGTCTGTCTGTCTGTCTGTCTGTCTGTCTGTCTGTCTGTCTGTCTGTCTGTCTGTCTGTCTGTCTGTCTGTGTGTGTGTGTGTGTGTGTGTGTGTGTGTGTGTGTGTACCTGTCTGTGTGTGTGCCTGTCTGTGTTCCTGTCTGTGTGTGTGTCTGTCTAGTGTGTACCTGTCTGTGTGTGTGCCTGTCTGTGTGCCTGTCTGTGTGTTTTTCTGTGTGCCTGTGTGTGTGTCTGTGTGCCTGTGTATGTGTCTTTCTGTGTGTGTGTCTGTCTGTGTGTCTGTGTGTGTGCCTGTATGTCTATCTGTCTGTGCATCTGTGTGTGTGTGTGTGTCCGTTCGTCTGTCCGTTTGCCCGCCCGCCCGCCCGTCCGTCCGTGTGCCTGCCTGCCTGCCTGTATGTGTGTGCATGTGTGTGTGTGTGTCTGTCCCTGTGTCTGACTGTCCCTATGTGTGTGTGTGTGTGTGTGAGTCTGTCTCTCTGTCTGTCTCTCTGTCTTTCTCTCTGTTTTTCTGTCTGTCAATACAGTAGTCTGAAAAAAGGTTCAGTAAGAATCTATTCCATATAATCCAACATAAAAGCTGTTAATAATGAATGACAGTCATATGAATCGTTTTGTCTGTGTATCTTTTATTTATCCTGGCATTAATTAGATTCTAACTTATTAATGAAATGCAACCGTTAGTTATGCTCATCATTTAAAGCGGGAAGTCCAATTATGAATGTAAATGCATCATCAGGACAATTATGAATGTAAATGCATCATCAGGACAATTATGAATGTAAATGCATCATCAGGACAATTATGAATGTAAATGCATCATCAGGACAATTATGAATGTAAATGCATCATCAGGACAATTATGAATGTAATTGCATCATCAGGACAATTATGAATGTAATTGCATCATCAGGACAATTATGAATGTAATTGCATCATCAGGACAATTATGAATGTAATTGCATCATCAGGACAATTATGAATGTAATTGCATCATCAGGACAATTATGAATGTAATTGCATCATCAGGACAATTATGAATGTAAATGCATCATCAGGACAATTATGAATGTAAATGCATCATCAGGACAATTATGAATGTAAATGCATCATCAGGACAATTATGAGTGTAATTGCATCATCAGGACAATTATGAATGTAATTGCATCATCAGGACAACGAAGAAAATTATAAACCTTCCATTCATTTTCCCTTACATAATTAGAGAGTTGACTTTTCTTCCATTTTTCTGTATTTGTCTGTCTCATAGATGGAGGTCTGTCAGCCAAGACCTGGCTCAAGTGGCCTGAATGCCTCAGAGAGCAGGAATAGGAGCAGCAGCGGCAGGGGCGATAGCAGCAACGACATGGGCAGGAGCAGCAGAGCAAGAAATGGGAGGAGATCGATGGCTGCAGAACTGAGGGAAAAGCTAGAGATCAGAGAGAGGGAACTTGCTGAAGCCAGGGAAAAGCTGAACACCCTCCGAACACGTGTGTATAAGCTGCTCACGATCATCCTCCCTAACACGAATGTGGGCAGCCTCGAATCGATTGAGACCACCATTGAGGAGATCATCCTACTCAGCGAGAACTCTGAGTGATCTTTATGATTCTCTCAAGTTTCCTGCTAAGCAGCCTCTTCCCTGTAATATTCACATTCACGTGTGCATGTCACTTCGTAACTTTGGTTTACCTTTCACACACACACACACACACACACACACACACACACACACACACACACACACACACACACACACACACACACACACACACACAAACACAGACACACACACACACACACACACACACACACACACACACACACACACACACACACACACACACACACACACACACACACACACACACACACTCACACACACACACAGACACACACACACACACACACACACACACACACACACACACACACACACACACACACACACACACACACACACACACACACACACAAACACACACACACACACAACACAAACACACACACACACACACACACACACACACACAAACACACACACACACACACACACACACACACACACACACACATACACAAACACACACAAACACACACTCACACACACACACACAAACACACACACACACAAACACACACTCACACACACACACACACAAACACACACACACACACATACACACACACAAACACACACACACACAAACACATACACGCACACAAACACATACACACACACACCTTGAGCACACGACTACAACTCGTTTTGTTGCCCCTGTAGCAAACAAGGGGGCTTGGGATCTGTTAATACACAAGTGACGTGAAAATGTCATGTTGAAAGCAGAGTTGACAAAAGGTCCACATCAAAGACTATTAAAAAAACTCTCTTCTTCCAAAGTTCACAATTTATACAACCATCGGGACTCTGGAATTAAAAAGCTTCTGAAGAAAAAGGAGGGTGTGGTGTGGGTGAGGTTTGATGTTGAAAAAAACCATGAAATGAATATTTACAGAAGGAAGCTTGAGTAATTTTTAGTGTCAGCACTGGCTAACTGGGGACCCTTGTCGGTCACAAAGATGTCGGGACTGGGTAAATGCTTTTAACCTTTACTAGACGTGTGTACATCATCTTCACAAATAATCTGTCAAGCAGACGGGCGTTTTGTTTTCAGTGCTCTGTTGTTTACTTAACAGAAGAAGGAGGGGGAGGGGGAGGAAGGAGGAGGAGGAGGAGGAGGAGGAGGAGGAGGAGGAGGAGGAGGAGGAGGAGGAGGAGGAGGAGGAGGGGGGAGGAGGAGGAGGAGGGGGAGGAGGAGGAGGAGGAGGAGGAGGAGGAGGAGGAGGAGGAGGAGGAGGAGGAGGAGGAGAAGGAGGAGGAAGAGGAGGAGGAAGAGAAGGAGGAGGACGACATTGTTAAGAGAGAGGCTTTCTCACCTAAAATAAAATGACATTTACTCGAAGCAAAGAAACATGCTGGATTTTCGTGATGTCATTTTACATACATGTTCTCTCATTTTCTTCATAACGATGTTTATTCCTGAGGAAGCAGCATTTCTGCATACTAACTTTGATACCAGCTCTGATGTAAAACGGTGACCGTCATCAACCCCATGTAGTTTCTTACTCGTATTTTCAGCCTGTTTTTGTATTCCTTTTGTATCCGAGGGAATGACAGAGGACAAAATCCAGCAGAATTACCGGCTCAGTGCACTGTTGATAAATGGGATTTTCTATTTGGCACTTTCTTGGCATCTGCATAGGCACCTGAAATGTTTACATACTGGTGATATCGCGACCAGTATGGTCCTGGGCTCGGTGTGCCCCCGATGAAGGGCGAGGTTCCAAGAAAGGATTTCCAGTTTTGACAATCGCAACGTGACAACTTTATGGTAAAACTCTTTTGGTGGCCAGGGAAGAAAGATGTATGTATGTATGTATTTTGGCTCTTATATAGCGCCAATCTCACACCCAAAGGCATGCTCAAGGCGCTCAACACGTTCACCCTTTGAATAAAAGAGTTTTTAGCTGTGACTTGAAAGTCTGTATTAAAGATCTACAATGACTATCTAATGCGCAAAAATCGGCGTTTGATTCGCCTCCCCCTATTCTTTTTTAATGAATTTTATTCGGAAAGGAAAATACTTACACTCAGATGTGAATCATTTGTACAAAGATCTCAAATCGAGCAGCGTGTGCACAACGTAGCAATACATACATTTTTAATAGAGGAAAAAGAAAACTTGTACATGCAGTAGACATAGTAGACGGTGAGATAGATTAGATCTTGAATGGGGGTGAGAGGTGGAGGGGGTGAGGGGTGTGGTGGGGGTGGTGGATGGGAACAGGATCATGGGGCACTGGGAGAAGGCCTGTTTCTTGTTATAATATTGCATTTAAAGCAGCAATACTGGTGACCACCTGCTCTGAAATGTATCCAGCGTTCCATTTATAAAGGCTTTAAAAATATTTATTTTATGTGTAGACATGATGACTTGCTTGAGGGATTCTAAAGTTATCTCATAATTATGACTTTTGACTTGATTCCATTGGGGGGTGAGGGGCAGTATCATAGCAAGATTTACGATGGGAAAGGCCAACTTTTCTCCAAAGAACACAGAGTATTTACTTTTGTTTTGTGTTGCCTTTCTGTTTCCTAGATGTTGCTGTAGCTCGGATCAGAAATTTTGAATCAATTTGACACTCCCAGAATATGTGTTCTTGTGTTTTGACACAACACCAGCAAAATCTACAAGTGATGAAGTTGAATTCCCTATACGTAGAGGAAAGGCATTTTATGATAGAATCTTGTACAGGAATTTGGACTGAAATGTCCCTAGCTGGGTGTCTATTGTGGATTGCTTTGGCAGAGTATGAATTTATTCCCAGTCAATGTTATTGGCCTCTAATCACACACAAACACACACACATGCACACGCACGCACGCATGCATGCATGCATGCTCGCATGCACTCATGCATGCACACGCACGCACGCACACACGCACACAAACACACACAAAATCACACACACATGCGCACCCACAAGTACACGCACGCACGCATGCATGCATGCATGCTCGCATGCACCCATGCATGCACACGCACGCACGCACACTCACACACACACACACAATCACATACACACAACCACACACACACACACATACACGCGCGCACACACACACACACACACACACACACACACACACACACACACACACACACACACACACACACTTTTATTTCCATTGAATGTCAACGTCCATGTTGCCAATTAGAAGTGAGCAAAAGACATAAGTACATTTTGACATCATATTCTTTTACTTATTCTTTCACACTGACTTTAACTTTAGGTTATTTCCTACTTTTGGATCCATTCTTGTGGAATGGACATTTTAATCGTACTGTTTTGTACATTGTTATTAAAGCCTGGAACAGTAATATTGGTTATTGTCTGATTCGCAGTCATTTGTTTTCGGTTAAGGAGATACAGGAAATACATGTACCTGACTTGTTACTCCGGCTGCGTAAAAAGAAAAACATTAGCATGTATCCATTGTGTGTCATATAACGTTGTGCATCTGTATAAAATAATGTCATCTATTGCGTTGTCTCAAGTACTGACCCAAACTTGTAAAAATGGAGAGAAACATATTGCCTTATAAATCTTATCAGATGTTGCTGTGTACATCTAGTGACGATAGTGTATGGATAGCCAAAGTAAAAAAGATACCCACTGAATGCAACTGTAAATGGGTATGGACAGATCAGAGAGTCTCTGACGAAAAAGCCCTCTTGAATAAAATTAGAGAGCACCTTTTGGGTCGATTCTACAGTGACTGGGAATCACGAGTGTTAAATAGCAATAAATACTCTTTGTATCGAGTTTTCAAGATGGACTGTATGGCTGAACAATATCTGTATGACCTTGACAAAAAGGTATTTAGGGATGTATACATTAGATTCAGAATGGGCATTTCAGATTTGTTTGTGTATAAATACATATATGCTAGTGATGTAATAATGCCATTGTGTCCACTCTGTCGTGAACATCACGTGACGGAAATGCGATTCCTATTATATTGTCCTGCTTAATATGACTTGAGAGCACGTTATTTATTTGCTCTCTTTTAGTCTGATAATAGTGATCCATTCAAATTGTTTATGTCCAACAAAGAAATGAAAGTAATTAGACTAGTGAGCACATATCTCTACAAAGCATTTAAACAAAGAGATGACGCTCTGGAATCTGCAGAACATGACATCTTTTTTGTTTGACAATTTTCTCCGAATAATTCACTTTGTTATTGTTTAAAGTACTGTACCAACTTGAAAGGGGCCGTGACCTGATCAAATAAACTATTTGTTCTCTCTCTCTCTCTCTCTCTCTCTCTCTCTCTCTCTCTCTCTCTCTCTCTCTCTCTCCTCGAGATGGCCATCAAACATTCAACATTCTTTCATCTTGGATGCTGATCTTAAAGTCTGAATATCTATTTTTGTACTGGCATTCCCCTTGCATTATTTAATAGTTATTAGTTTGCATCATTGGATACTTAGATTCTGGCTGTTCTTTTGCTTCGTGTATATACATATTACTGTGTACCATTGAGATTGATCACATGCACACTCGATTTTTTGTATCTGTCTGTCGATTGTTTCATTTTACTGTCATTTGCTGATGAAGACCATTCTAGAAGATCTGAAAGCTTGAATAGAATAAATACAAAACTGGTTTGTCGATAAAGAAATGGGAGCTATGTAGCTGACAGGTATTTTGCCGTAGATATCATTCCCTTGAAAAGGCTAATGACGTATTCTTATTTAAGCCTAAGTGCTCCATTCACCTTTATGCTGTGTATGCTTTGTTTTGTTTGTTTGCTTGCTTGCTTGCATCTTTATTTGTTTTTGTGTGAATAAATCTACTTTTTTTAAAGGCGTTTGTGTCTCTTGCCATTCCGTAAAAGGTGCTGTCTATTCTACTCAGAAATTTCTTTTAAATGTAAAATTCAGCTACTCTTTCTTCATCTAATACCCGAATTCTGAAAATGAACACTCACATCCACTACAACATCGCCAAAGAGACAGAGAAAGTATGGAGCGTCAAAAAAGAGAGCAAAAGTCCTCAACTTAACTTGTTCACTTTGTTGCGCAGTCATAAGGGAAATAAATTAATCGCAAAAAATTACACACACCCCCTCCAAAAAAAGAAATCACAGCGTTATATCAGATAGCTTAGTATTTACTTTGAGGGGTGGGTTATGTGACATGATTTCCAGGGTCAAAAGTATTTACCAGGCCCATGGTATTCCCGACATCCTTGACACTGATAAATGTCCTCAGTTTGCCAGCGCAGAATTCCACATATTTTCAAAAAACGACTCCATCCACAACACAAGCTCTCTCATATACTCCGAAAGCAACGAAGAAGCCGAATGAGCAGTCCAGGCGGAGAAAAATCTTCTACGAAAACCCGAGGATCCCACCACTGCTCTTCTTCTTTACAGAACAACACTCTTGCAACATATACTCACTCTCTCTGAGAGCAGCTCATGGGAGAGAAAGCTGCAGACCAATCTGTCCACTCTCCCATCGGCTCTACTGCCCGGAACTCCAGACCACACCCTGATCCAGGAGATGGAAGCAGCAATGAGGGAGAAGCAACGTCACTTCTTCATCAAACGACTTGGAGCCAAGGAAGCCTCACCTTTATGTATTGGAAGCGACATGTACGTACATCTATAGTCATAAACAGAGGAGGAAACGTCATAGCTAGACACTACAAGCCTTGGACCTTTATCATCAGCAGTGAGCTAGGCAGCACACGACATTACAGGTCACATCATGAGGAAACAGTTGCAGACAAATCCGACACTGGGGCTGCTCCTTCTCCATCAAGTCAAAAGAATCACAGCTCAGGGACAAGACTCAACACCCTCAGTAGTCTTGCCCTGAAAAATCCTTGGACTATCAGCATGGCTGCACAAGGTCCTTTTGTCATTTTAGATGTACCCTGGATCCTGTTGCCGCTTGGTTTCGCCCATTTCTCGTCGACGACTGAAACGGATTCTCCTGTGTCCATCTTGAAAGTGACAGGCTGTCCAGTACTCATCGTTGCCCTCTAAATGATGTATGTAACTTTAAAGAATCATCATCTGACTCTGTGGACTCTTCACGAATTAATGCTGGACGGGTGTGGAAGACGATAATGCCCTTTCCTGTTGCGATGGCTGCATCTCGCCGTTCGGGCTGGGCACTTGTCTCGACTGTGCACTTTCTTCCCCCAGCAGTTGCACACTTTCCCAGCAGATCTACGGTAAGCTGCTGGCTTGAACATCTGGGGCGCGTTGCTTACGCTGTTTGCCTTCCTCGAGGGCAAGCCAAGGGCGAGGCAAGCATCGAAAGACGTCTAAAGGCGCATTTGTTAGGCAAGTGACTCGCCTCGATGGCTAGTCGAAGGCGAGCGAGAAACGTAGGCAACGCCTATAGCCCTCGAGATTTTCTCGAGATTCTGCGCCTAACAAACGCGCCTCAAGGAACGGCAAATCATCAATTGGCAAAGCGGAAGTCCGAGCAAATATTGCTGCGTCCTGGCGCGAGAGTCGGCGAAGAAGTTGCCGACAGACGAAATAACTGACTATATAGACATTACAGCAGTTTTTTTACTTGATAGAACACACCATGGTGACATCTCGAATGGCATGGGAACTTTGTCAAAGAAAGAAAACAACCCAGGTTCAACTGTATACAATTTAGTCGAAAATGTTTTGCCTCGATACACTCCAGATCAATTCAAGGGACATAATTCAGAGAGTGGGCATGTACATGTACGTTGCTTTATGTATGCAGCGTTATTTTTAAAAATCGACAGTGTTTTTCCAGATATAACTTATACACATACTCCTCAAAATGTACAAATGAACAATCGAACAGCAAATACCTTCGTGTGCGTACACTTTTCCATTCTCGGACAGTGGGATGCACATTACAGGCACTGCCGTCTATGAACGGCAACCCAATAGGCACGGTCTCCGCCATTTTGGGTCATCCGGGCCTCTGCGGCTAGACACAGGCGAGGTACCTCCGAAGCTACTTCGACCACCCTTCTTCGCAGCGATTGCCTCCTTGTGAACGAGACCCTTTGGGCAACGCCCTCGCCTCGAGTTTCCTGCAAGATTCTTGCCGGATATTTGCATAAGTAATGCGCTCCTGCTTTCCGGTGGGGCTGGAAGGAAGTCCCTTTCGCTGTCAATAATGGCGGTCGTTCAGGTGGTCGATCTCGCTGTGCTCTCGGATGAATGGTTGATTCTCCTTCTGCGCTTCCGCTCGTCGACAGAGACACTGTCTGCGAGTGTGAGTTCGCTTTTGCTTTGGAGCTCGTAAACCAGTGTGTCGGCCAGCATGCCCACGATCATTGGGTCTCTAATGAGTTCCTCTTTCAGAGTGCCACAATTGCAGTCATCCACGATCTTGCCAGCCCTCCGAGCAGGCGCAGGACCATGGGAGATAGGGCGTTCCAGTGCTCAGCACCTGAGACTGTGGAATGGTCTTCCTCTGACATCCGACAGTCAGGCTCTCTCTATGCATTCAAGAAGAAACTGAAAACTTTCTTATCTCAATGACTATGTGCAGCGCCTTTGCGCAGTGTCTGAAATTGGTGCTATATAAATCTATTAAACACACACACACACGCACGCACTCACGCACTCTCGCACTCATGCACGCACGCACGCACGCACGCATGCATACATACATATGTCATCTTTAAAGACGACGAAGAGAAATGCAAACCTCAAGTAGTAAAGTGTAAAAGGAAATTCCGCATCAGTATCCAGCTCATTACACCTATTTTTGTTACTTTCTGTACTGATGTTTTCAACCTGTCCATCTGATCTCAGTCTGTTTCACTATAATGAATTTGTTTGGATATTGAATGGTTTCTTATTTTGTCGTAAATTCGAAGTCGATGTTGACGGGTGAAGGAAATCTACACACGCAAGGAATAAATGCTTGCCTGTACTGCTTTAGATTGCTCGCGGCGAGCGGTAGCGACGGCCGAAGCTGTGCGGATCCTAGAGTTGGATCCTGGACAAGGTCCAGAGCTCGCATCGCCTCTCCTATTCTCATCCATGACTAAGGAGTGGGCATGGAACGGTAAAATCAGTCAAGTCAGCCAGCCCGCCCGCCAGCCAGCCAGCCAGCCCGCCCGCCAGCCAGCCAGCCAGCCAACGAACGAAAAAACCAAGCAAGCAAGCAAGCAAGCAACCAACCCACCCACCCACCAACGAACAAACCAGCCAACCAACCAACTGACCACCAACCAACCCACCCACCCACCCACCCACCCACCCACCAACCAACCAACCAACCAACCAACCAACCAACCAACCAACCAACCAACCAACCAACCAACCAACCAACCAATCCAACAACCAACTCAACAACCAACCAACTAACCCACCAACAACCAACCAATCCACCAACCAAACTAAATCGCGTTTCTTGACTTCGATGCATTTTGGCATCAACTTGACACGTGCTCCAACAAGAGTGAATGAAAAAAATGTGTCTTGTTGGCTGATGCCAGCAACTCACGGGAGTTTATGTTTGCAGAATAGCTACGAGCGATCATAAGCATATATAGCCTACATGGTCCTATTCGAGCCGAGTTGAGTTTGTCTGCTCTCATCCACATTAGATTAGCTCTAAGACTTTCGCACATGAGTGTCAGAAGTTTTCTTAATGGTCACTGTTACCCAGGGGACAAGAGATTAGAGACCAAACAGTATGAGAAAGGAGGACAGAGGTTGAGAGAGCACGTGAACAGGGCAGCAGTAAATGCACGCAGCGTCACTAGACTCCACTGTGAACAGTAGACAGTCTACGGTTATGCAGTGCGTGTGTCTTGTGTGTGCGTCCTGTCCCTAAAGTTGTAAAGGTATTGTGCTATATAGCGGCTTATTACCTGGTTATCGAGCCGTTTTACACTTTACGCCCTGATCACTAGGCCACGTTATTAATCACTATCAGAGGTGATGGAATGAAACTATTGTGCAAAGACAATCAAATCACAGCAATCAAGTTCTCATTTTGTAACTTTACTATGCAGGGAGTATGGAATGAGCGACTTTTTTGGAAATTATCTCCCTTGCCGCCGCTTGGCGGCGCGTCGGCTCCAAGGGGCTTGGTTGGTACACAGTGACAAGTTCTTTCGCTTAGATTAGACCTGAGTGTTCGAGGTTTTTTAATTGTTTTCTTGCTGTCGCTTTCAAATCTGTTCACAGTACTAGGCTGGCTGGTTTACTTAGATGTGATTTTTTTTAATGCGTGCTAGCTGATATTAGGTTTAGAGCTTGAATTTTCGATATTACACAAGTTCTTTTTCGCTTACAACTCCAGTGTTCGAACCAATGAAAACCACGGAAAGAGATGGCCGTTTCGTTCCTTGCATCTCATTGGCCAGCTTGTCATGAGGTCAGCCCGTGATCACGCGCTGACCTCATGACAGTTGTAAGCGGAAAAAGCGAGTTGTAAGCGTAGATGTGATTTTTTTTATGCATGCCAACTGATATTAGATTTAGAGCTTGAATTTTCAATGATAAGCCATGTGAGCTAAGCACCTTACTCAAGATGCAACTCTGGAACCGCACAGCCTATGAACACCGCACCCACTAGCCGCAAGCAACTGCACGACGAGCATGCTGACCACTCACCACTGGATTTTAGTTTTAATTTTTCTGGTGACTGCTGGGAGCAACCTGTACTGAGACGACGTTACGAGGAATATTGCCAAAACATTGGCGTGAGTCCTTCTGGGGAGACAACGCCCGGGGATGAACGCTGGCCATGTGCAGCCCCCCCCCCCCCCCCCCCCCCGTGGTCTCAGTAAGGAGCAGCAGGCCCTGTAGCAGTTGTCATGGGTAAGTCAATTCAATTCAATTTAATTCAATTATTTTATTTAACGAGGGTACACACTTGTACCACAAAAGTCTATCTTCCAGTGGCCCTCAAAACAAGAAGAATGAGAACTAACTCTCTCTCTGTCTCTCTCTCTCTCTCTCTCTGTCTCTCTCTCTCTGTCTCTCTCTCTCTGTCTCTCTCTCTCTCTCTCTGTCGCTCTGTCTCTCTGTCTGTCTGTCTCTCTGTCTGTCTCTCTCTCCCTGTCTCTCTCTCTCTGTCTCTGTCTCTCTCTCTCTCTGTCTCTCTCTGTCTCTCTCTCTGTCTCTCTCTCGCTCTGTCTCTCTCTGTCTCTCTCTCTGTCTCTCTCTCTCTGTCTCTCTCTCTGTCTCTCTCTCTCTGTCTCTCTGTATCTGTCTGTCTCTCCCTCTCTCTCTGTCTCTGTCTGTCTGTCTGTTTGTCTGTCTGTCTGTCTGTCTGTCTGTCTGTCTGTCTGTCTGTCTGTCTGTCTGTCTGTCTGTCTGTCTCTCTCTCTCTCTCTCTCTCTCTCTCTCTCTCAATCTTTCATTCCATTATGTTTTCTCTCACACCATCATCCCGCCTCCCCATCCCATCTCAGTATTGTGCTTGAGATAGAATTTTAACTGTTTTATGAATTACTGAATCTTTTACAGAAAAGGGTTCAAACTGAACAGTATCTCATTTATAGGCATTTCATAGTTATCCATGATGATACGTCCAGATCTCCTCACGATTAGCACACTTGTATGACAAGAGCACGGCAGAAACATACCAGAAAGCAATCAGTCACGCCTACCTTGACGATGAATGATAATACAGCTATTGTCCATGTAATAGCTATCTAGTTGCCCGAATCTGTGGAGTCGGATCTTCACGACCCTACTGCTGATTTCGGCAGACATTCACTAATTCTACTGCCGATAGCCCATAGTGGGTTTCGCATCTCTGTTGACGACATTGCTTGTGGGGGACGGAAAATGACTCCAAGGCAGTAAGTACATCGACGTGCCTTTCCTTGCAATGGAAGGCAGCCCTCAGCACAGCTGTGGAAGTGGGGTCATCCCATCGCAATCACAGTGCAGCCGTTGCTTTCCTCTCTTCTCCTCCCGCTCCTTTCTCGTTCATTCACGCCTGTGAACAGCCGACTTGACAGACCACCTCCAGCTGCTTCAGTCTTTTACCGGGACTTTTCTGGTTGTGGACATGAAGCTTCCTGTCCTTGTGCCTTCTTGCAGAGGTCCCTGAAGCAGTGACTGCAGCAACAGGGAGGCCTAACCGTCGCTGTCGAAGAGGAAAGCACCGTGGTCATCAACCCGACTTCGGCGATGGCGCCTAGGGAACGTTCCCTGGGAGTGACTGCACATTCAGACACACGCTGTGAAGACTTCTGCAGCCACCAGGGACAAAAGTCCCCCAAATAAGCATCGCCATCATCGTCGTCATTGGCATCGTCGTCATTGTCACACCAGGACCAACATCACCACCACCACAACCACAACCATCACCACCTCCACCGCCACCACCAAAATCATCATCAAAACAACAACAGTACCAGCAACAACGACAACGAATACCATCGCTATCACCACCAAAACCAACATCATCGCCACAGCCGCCACGACCACCACCACCATCATCATCATCATCATTGCCATCATCATCATCATTGTCGTTGTAATCATCATGCCAAATGTCCTCGTAGTCACCACATTGTCGTCGTCATCATCACCACATCATCACAACCGCCATAATCACCGCCACTGCAACCACCACCACCACCACCACCACTACCACCATCATCATCATCATCTTCATCATCGTAATTGTCGCGGTCGTCATCATCATTGTAATCATCGTCACCGTTGTCGTCTTAGTCGTTGTCGTCGTCATCATCATCATCATCATCATCATCATCATCATCATCATCATCATCATCATCGTCTTCGTCGTCGTCATCCTCATCACCATCAACATCGCCATCATCATCGTCGTCATCACCACCAGAGGACAGCGGGGCCTAGGACGCGATGTTGATGACTGTTGTGCGAGTGACCGGGATACAAATCTTGCCCTTTGCCCTCGGTGTTCTCCCTAAAGTGGTCCTGCACAGTGGTGAGAGAGGGTCAAAGTTCTCATACTTGTACAATTTACATATATTTGGTTGACATTCTTCTTCTTCTTCTTCTTCTTCTTCTTCTTCTTCTTCTTCTTCTTCTTCTTCTTCTTCTTCTTCTTCTTCTTCTTCTTCTTCTTCATTTCTGCTGCTGTCCCTGTCGTCGTCGGTACGTCATCGCCGTCTACCAGTAGGTACTTAAGATCAAACTGCTAAATGTGCGTCCTTGGATACGAAGTAATTTTTTAACTCAAAGAACGACAGCACCGAGGTACTCTTTGCTTTAAAAAGTGAAATTTTATTTCACAGTATAAAACATCTCGGGTATAAGAAATGCAAAGATATGTATAAAGGTATAATGATTACATAAATGCTGAGCACATGTTGTAATAATGATTCAAGTATTGAGATTATTTCACATTAAGTATGTGACACAAAGGTAAAGGTAAATTGCCCAAGCACATAAGACAGTAATGTTGATCAGTAAATGAAATACAACTGCACGAAAATAAAATATATCCTTTCAATAATCTAACATACTTGTATGTAAGCAGAAAAATATAATCAATTTCTACAGGAATTCCGAGGACCAAAATTACAGCTGCCAGAAGAAATCGTGCACTAAAACACAAAATACAAGATCTGTTTGTAAAAACGCTACTTCAGAGGTGTTCTACATACACAAACTACCAATCATAACGTGGGTCATGCAAAACACAAGCTATTGATGCCACTTTATAGTTTATGTGTAAGCAGTGCCAAGCAATAAAACCTATTTAAAATGAGATCTACTCAAAGAAAACTGCCTCTGGGATCGCTTGGAGGTGTGACAGTTGCTGGTTTAGTGAAGGATCACACGTGGAGGGCGTTGTCCTTCTTAAGTCAGACAAACGGCAAAAGCGGGGGTTAACAAATTAGCGAAAGCAGTAAAAGAAAGTTCAATGGTACAGGTAAAAGACTGTCCATATGTCAATAACAGGTCATCAATGCTGCAGATATACATAATTCGATGATGAGTGATAACAACGTCGACGACGACGACGACGACAATGATGATGATGATGATGATGATGATGATGATGATGATGATGATGATGATGAAAAAGAACCAGAGGAGGGACAAGTAATATAAAGAGGAGGAGGAGAGGAAGGGGGAGGGTGAATGAATATATGTTTATTGCTTAAGCGCCTATCAGCTTTATTTGGCCATGCAAGGCATCAACATTTGTTTACAAAAGTAATGTAAAATAAGATGTACAATTATTGATGACATGTCCCAAGTATTAAATGACTGTTACCATAAACTGTATCTGGATATTAAAAAGCATACATGAAAATGTATACAAATATTCTATACTTGTTATAAAAACCAGCAGTTTTTAAAGAAACATATAAGAGAGAGAGGGGGAGGTGGGGGGGAGGA
>JAWQFJ010001332.1:47500-60000 GCA_034096865.1 Theodoxus fluviatilis
AGGAAGAATCAGAATTCTCCCATATTTGAATAATCCCGGTAATGGTGGTGTCAACCGATTCAGCGCTGCCAGTCTCTTCTTCAGGAAAGATGATCTTGAGCAGCTTGTGCACGAGTGCTTGCAGGGTGATCAGCTTTGCCTGGGCTTTTTCCCCCTTCTCTGCCTGCTTCGTAGCTATAGCAAGTTCCTCCTCCGTGTTTTGCAGCTTGAGTCGAGTTTCCCTCAGTTCTGCAGCTAGCTCCTCCATCGATGTGCCACCATTTTCTGTTTTAACAATGCTGCCTCCGTCGTAGCTGCTGTTACTGTTGTGGCTCTCTGACTCATTCATGGCACTCTCAGCAGATCTTGGCTGATCGATGTCCATCTATGAGATAGACAAGCACAAGAAAATGGAAGAAAAATAAACTCTCTAGTTCGATATGACAGGATTATTGAACAGTTTATCATTTTTGTCTTCGTTTTTCTGATAAAACATTCACAATCGTGATCAGATTGTTAAGCTATTCAGTGATCAGCATAACTAACAGTAGTATTCCATTCAGTAAGCTGATCACCTACATAGTGCCAGTATAGTTGAAAAATACATGGGCAAAATAATTCAAACGAATGTCATCTATTGCCTATTCCAATAACTTGCGTGTTGAAATATTTGGAATAGATTCTCACGGCATCTTCTTTCAGACTACTAGAAAGAAAGAACGAAAGAAAGAACGAAAGAAAGAAAGAAAAAAAGGAAAAAAAAAGAAAAAAAAGAAAATGAAGAACAAGGTTTTATCATCAGGTGTATTTGAGTCCAGTAGGGTCGCTGGCATTAGAGTCAAAAAGAGCAACTATTTCCCCAAGTCTAGTGCAGGATTTTCCTAGTGTGCAGATTTTAGAGGACTATACAAGTGCTGACATAAACAAGGTTAAATGAAAATCAAAGGAAAAAACTCTCAAATCATACAATAAATGCTTCTTTGGTAAATGTTGAAACGCATATGGGCTAGACGAGTGAGAAGAAAGAATGAATTAGAGTTAATTAGTTGTTCTGAAGGCCGGAATTGTTCATGATAGCATTGTATGTTTCAGAGTTTTTCTGACAGTACGTAATTAACGTTATTCTCAGAAAGTCCTGGGTTTGTTGAAAAGCCTTGGCCTTGTGCAACCGACCTAGTTCTGACTGCGCTGGTCATGGCTATCGAAGCACTTGGTGTTGTGTACTTGACCTGGTTCTTAGGTCAGCGGGTCAGAGAAACATCTCATCAGATGTTTTTTGAGAGCTGCTAGAAACTACAAGAGCGGTCACCGAGAAGAGAGGAGGTGCGTGTGAAAGTCAGGGCGTGTACCACTTCGCCCTAAGGTGAGGGCAAGGACCTACAGAAGGCTGTAGGTGCAACGGACTTGGCTCATTTGCTACGTGCCTGGGGATCTGTCCAGATGCGAACTCTGTTTTAGATGTCTGTTTGACCCAAGACTTTCAATCGAGTTTTGCATTTGTGAGGTTTGGACGAAGATGTCAGTTTGACGCTCATCGCCACATTTAGCGTCAACTATCCTTATAAATATTGGCAGAAACAGTATACAGATGAAGTTGTGAGGGAGATAAAGTCATAACAAAGTCAGTCACTCTTAGTTAGCAACCAACCAATTAACCGACCGACCAACCACCAACAAACCTACCAACCAACCAACCAACCAACTAACCAAAAGAATAAATAAATGATGAATAGAGACTCGAATACCAATAAGGAAACAATTGTATATACAAGGAAGAAATCAAACAGTTTCTGTCAGTCATAAAGTATCAATCACAATGTACTGGCAAACGCATTTTTAGTGATAACAGTCATCAACCAGTAGACTGCAAGGGCTTATCAGTAGTGCGTAAATCTTTGCTCAGCGAAAAATCTAGCCTGGTTTTAGAAGGCCATAAGACAAGTGCATGTATGGCAAAATCATCTACATCTATGAGGGGTGGAGGTGGGGGTGAAGGTGGTGGGGGGTAGAGATGGGGGTGGGAAGGGGTGGTGGTGGTTGGAGATGGGGGTTGGAAGTAGGGGAAGGTGTCTGGGGACATAGTCTTGATCCCTATTTTCTGCATGTGTTAGCCAGAATATCCAGCGCTGGAACTGTTACAGCCAGATGAACCAACGCTGGTACTGAAAGTGTTGCCGGGTTTGTGCAAGATCATTCTTGGGACTTAATGTTTGTTTCTTTTCGATCTAGCATGCAAGAGGGTATGGTGTGATGGGTGGGTGTGGGTTGGCAAGGGGTGGGGCGGATGTGGAGTGGGTGGGGCGCGTCTAACTAAAGAGAGCAGATACAACTAATCAAGTTTGCGGGACTATTCGAACATGTTGACTAGACCAATAAGCATACAAAGACTGGATGACCAAAGTGATTCACGGAATCCTACCAACAAATCACCTATTATTTCACCTATAGGTCAAGTTTGGAATCCTAAACGTACTAGAAGTTCTTCCATACATACCTGAGCATCCAACTCCCTTACGTCTGGATTGACACCATCAGAAACAGGATTGTCTTCCTCATAGCCGTCTCCCTCGTCGTCACTGGTCTCAGGGACGGCTTGTGAAGAGGGCTGACTGAAACACGCGATCATCTCCCCACTCTCCGTAGTCAGGGCGATCCGCTTGCGAGGAGGCTCACTGCAAGGCAAAACGGCCTCCTCCTCAGCATCTTCCCAGCCTTGCTGGCTTTGGTCGAGAGCTGTACGCTGAGCGATTGCAGTACATGCACACGGCTGTTGATCATGAGAACGTGGTTTCTTGGCTCTGATGCACCATGCCATGTTCACACACACACACACACACACACACACACACACACACACACACACACACACACACACACACACACACACACACACACACACAGAGGCAACACAGACCGAGAGGAGCATTGGAGTGTGTGTGTGTGTGTGTGTGTGTGTGTGTGTGTGTTTGTGTGTGTGAGTGTGTGTGTGTACACGCTTTTGCCTCCCTGTGTGCGTGTGTCTGTCTGTCTCTGTTAGTTTGCCTCTCTCTCTCTCTCTCTCTCTCTCTCTCTCTCTCTCTCTCTCTCTCTCTCTCTCTCTCTCTCTCTCTCTCCCTCTCTTCCCCCTCATCCCACTTGGATGAAAGATGCCAACTTACTTTGATGTTGATCTAGAAGATGCACTGTTGCGTCGCTGGAAAATAATCATGCAAATGACTCAGAAGATCTGTAGATGAATTCATCTGATGACAAGGTCACTGTCACACGGAACACGATGTACTTGTTTTTATGTGTCACTTCGTTGTGGACGATATTTTCCCCATGCAATCACATCAGTATTCATGTACGTATTCAGGTTTACACAGACACATACATTGAACTATACACATGTACAATGTGTGACCCAGTTCCTTTGCTGGAACATCGTAGTTTCACATCGGGGTCCACACCCAGCCATGCAAGAAATCTTGACACACACAAAAGAAGAAGAAGTGAAGTGATTAAATCACATAATTTAAATGATGAGTACCTTTTTCATAAAGGTTGGCTAGCCTCTTGTAGAATTTACACAACCTAGAGCCACGCCGAATGTGCTGACGATGTCAATTATTTTTTATTTTTTTTATTTAAAAAGGAAGGTAATGGGGGGGGGGGGGGGTTCTAAAAAAATGTTGACAATTGCAGGGTAGCAAGCATAGCGAATTTTACACTTTCTTGTGGATAGACCAACAAGTACAATAATGGATGGAAATTTCCTCTGACAAATGTGGTATTTGGAGAATGATCTTCGCTGTTCTCGGTAGCAATTGCAGTCCACTGTAAGGAGCGGATGGGCGAACTTTTAATGACGTTGCTTGAAGAACTTCACATCAGGATGGTTTGCAGTCAACAAGTGCTTCAGTCTCCAAGACTATACCGTTATCTCTTAACTATTTTCAATCACCTCCACCATGTTTTTAAAATGAGCCAGACAACATTCAACCCCAAAATCAAACAAAATCATACATGAGGCAAAATTTAAAAAATGTTCTATCAATGATTTAGGAAGTGATGGCATTTTGTATTCGCATGTAGGCTTGCAGCGTAAAGTCTACTTTGTACGAGTATACGTCGCTATTGTAAATGTTGATGTTTACTTCCATTTCTTATTATATTCAATTTTATTCTACCTTGTTGTAAGGACGTTTTTACCGAAAATGTATTCAAGGTATTTGAGAGGTGTTTTTAGCAACATCGGTTGGCCTTCAATAGCCTTTTGAGGGTAATGGACCGTTCAACCCTTCTCATTTATATTTCATTCGTTCATTCATTCTGCTTTGCGAGTTTTTTGTGTGTGGCAAATTTTCCAAAGGTGTTCTTTTTTCTCTGCCTCATTAATGAAGTAACCTTCTCCATTTTGTCCACAAGCGAGTTCTTGCCACTATATTCTAGCGCAGCATGGTCTGGCTTCTGCACTTGACCAGCAATATATTATCTATTCTGTTCTTTAATATCCATTGCTTCATCTGCATCCCATACATATCCTGTCGAAGTGATTAACTTGGGTGGAAAAAAGGAGACATGTAGTTGTTGGATACTCTGTCAGCTGACTGAGAAGGAAAGAACATTGCAATGAGATTGTTCCCATGAAAATAATACAAACTCTACATGTAAGAAATGGGATTGTTTGCCTGTACGTGGTTCTGAACTAAAGACAATGGGCTATTAATAGGACTGATTCCATATAAAAGTATCACATGCCTGTCAAAAGAAGAAGACGGACTTTGATGGAAGGTCTCTCATGTTCCAAGACTACCGAACTCATTTGTCTTCCTTTCTATTAATTTATTCTACTCTTCACCAGCTTTACTCGATATCCCGATTTGACAACTCCTTTCTTTTGGTTATTGATGGATGCATGATGAGGCAACAAGTCCATACATAAAACTGTCTTCAGTTTACAGCCAAGCATCAAACATATGAATGGCTCAGTGGCCGAGTGGTTAGCACGCTCGACCTGCGGTCGCTTGCGGCTAGTGGGTACGGCGTTCGATGCTGCGCGGTTCCAGAGTTGCATTTTTGATCAAAGTGCTTAACTCACATGTCTTCTCTACACACAGGAGTAAAACCGGGCATCTGTGAGGGCAGTGGTGGCGCACTGTACTGCGATTAACCCTTGTATGCGGCCATGAGCCAGTGTCGGGTTGGAATGCTCCCCAGGGAGTGGAGATGGTGCTGGTACCTGACTGTGTGCGTTTTATCTGTCTGTAACTGTATCTGTTGTCAGGTGTCGGAGAAAAGATGAAAATTATGTGGCCCTGTGATCAGAGGGTAAAGTGTACAGCGGTTTCAGACCCAGATTAGGGTGATAAATCGCTATATAAACCACACCTTTGCCTTATCATCTGCATAATGGTTTCGAGAACAAGATGCTTACCATAGTCTTCATGCGGAGGCTCGGTACCATTTCCTCTGCTCGCTTCCTCGCGTCCTCTCGCCGATTCTTCCCAGTCTCAAGCTCACTGCGCTGAAACCTCTGGAGCGCTCCTTTCCCATCGATGTCCTCCTTGGCGGCAGCTCCTTCAGGCACCTGCGCAGAGGAGAGGCAGCCACTCAAGCCAGAGTTTCACGGCTGTTTTGAGTTTGCAAAATGTATTTCGACCAGAATGAGTTACTATTTTCTTGTAATACTTTCTTGTGACTGCTGCTTGGGATTGAATACATTGGTACGTATGACCACGCTCTATGCCATCATCATTACCACCGCCAAGACCACCACTATACAACTACCATGACTACTAGTGCTACTAACACCACCACGACCACCTCCATGACCATCACTACTACAACTACCATGACTACTAGTTCTACTAACACCACCACGACCACCTCCATGACCATCACTACTACAACTACCATGACTACTAGTGCTACTAACACCACCACGACCACCGCCAAGACCATCACTACTACAACTACTATGACTACTAGTGCTACTAACACCACCACGACCACCTCCATGACCATCACTATACAACTACCACGACTACTAGTGCTACTAACACCACCACGACCACCTCCATGACCATCACTACTACAACTACCACGACTACTAGTGCTACTAACACCACCACGACCACCTCCATGACCATCACTACTACAACTACCATGACTACTACTGCTACTAACACCACCACGACCACCTCCATGACCACCACAACTACACCTACCATGACTACTAGTGCTACTAACACCACCACGACCACCTCCATGATCATCACTACTACACCTACCATGACTACTAGTGCTACTAACACCACCACGACCACCTCCATGACCATCACTATACAACTACCGTGACTACTAGTGCTACTAACACCACGACGACCACCTCCATGACCATCACTACTACACCTACCACGACTACTAGTGCTACTAACACCACCACGACCACCTCCATGACCACCACTACTACAACTACCATGACTACTAGTGCTACTAACACCACCACGACCACCTCCATGACCAGTACCATCATTAACACTACGACTACCACCACCAACGCTGCTATCACTCGCTATTTCTACATCATGGATAAAGGAGGTTGCTGCGAATTGCTTCAGTCACCAAACAGAGTTAACGACATCTTACATTCACGTGATGAGGTTGTCGCTGTTGTTGTCGCTGTTGCTTTTCCTCCTCCCGTCTCCGAAGTCTCTCCTCTCTCTCCTTCAAGTCTCTCTCCTTCTTTTCCATCTCTCTCTCCTTCAGGATCTGCTGTTCTTCCTGAAATACACACAGGTGTATAATGGAGAATGTGTGCTTCCATGCACCTGTGTGATTATGTTGGATGATACAGCGAATGCGTCCCCCTAAATGCAAACTGCGTTTGCGTGAAAATGCACGTTTTTCCTCGTGTACGCTGCATATGTTTATGCATGGTGTGTGTGTTTGTGAGAGTGTAGATGTGTGTGTATGCGTGTGCGTGCGTGTGTATATATGTGTGCGCGCGAGAGCATGCGTGTGTGTGTGCGTGTGTGCTTGGTTGTGTGTGTATATGCGCGCGCGTGCGTGTGTATGTGTGTGAGTGTGTGTGTGCGCGCGTGTGTAGGTGCGTGTGTGCTTGTGTAGGCCTATGCATACTTGTGCGCGTGCGTGTGTGTGTGTTTGTGTGTGAGTACGTGTGTGTGATTTGTTTGTGTGTGTGTGTGTGTGTGTGTGTATGTGTGTGTGCACGTGCACGTGTGTGTTTGGATGCCCGTGTGTGCGTGCGTGTGTGTGTGTGTGTTTGTTTGTTTGTTTGTTTGTTTGTGTGTGTGTGTGTGTGTGTGTGTACACGTGTGTGCGTGCATGCGTGTGTGTGTTTACATACCTTAAGATTTTTTTCCGTCAGTTTCTTTCGCTCCCTGAAAGAGGAAATAAAAATTTAACCGCTAGCAATGTTGTGGATATGTTCAATAGAGAGAGAGAGCGCATGGGGACAAGGAGATCCGTGGAGAAAGAAAAACTGGAAGAGAAGCAGACGCAGGAGTAGCGGAAGTGGAAGCAGCAAAAGCAGGCAATGCAGTGGGAGCAGAAGGAAAGCAGAAAGCGAGGCTGAAGGAAGAGCTGGAGAACAACAGTAAGGAACTGAAAGAGACAGAAGAAAAAATGAGAATAAAGAAGCAGAAATAGAGCATCTGGAGGAGGAGGAGGAGGAGGAGGAGGAGGAGGAGGAGTAGGAGGAGGAAGAGCAGGAGGAGGAGGAGCAGGAGGAGGAGCAAGAGGAGGAGAAGGAGGAGGAGGAGGAGGAACAGCAGGAGGAAGAGGAGCAGGAGGAGGAGGAGCAGGAGGAGGAGAAGCAGGAGGAGGAGGTGCCTGAGGAGGAGGAGGAGCAGGAGGAGCAGGAGGACGAGGAGGAGCAGGCGGAGGAGGAGCAGAAGGAAGAGGAGCAGGAGGAGGAGGAGTAGGAGCATAAGCAGGAAAGGAGGAGGAGGAGCAGGAGAAGGAGTAGGAGGAGCAGGTGGAGGAGTAGGAGGAGCAGGAGGAGGAGGAGGAGGAGCAGTAGGTGGAGGAGAAGGAGCAGGAAGAGGAGTAGGAGCAGGAGGAAGAGGAGGAGGAGCAGGAGGAGGAGCAGGAGGAGGAGCAGGAGCAGGAGCAGGAAGGAGTGCAAGAGGGAAAGAAAGAAGGAGGAGGTGAGCGCAAGACGCAGAAAGGATAGAAGCCACTGTGAGGAGCTCAGGAGCAAGTCTAGGGCAAGAAGAGGTAGGAGGGTAGCAGGGAGGGATGAGGAAGAAGGACGGAGGAGTCATCCGGAGGGAATCAGTGAGGACGATGGAGGAGCAGGAATGAGTGAGAGAAGCAGAGAGAGGAGCAAAGAGAGAAAGGCAGACTCATTTCCTGCGCTGAGGAGCAGGACGGGAAAGACAGAAGAGGGAAGAGCAGGAGGAAAGAACGGAGAGGAGGACAAGTAGTAGGAAGAGTAAGAAGGAGGAGGAGCAGGAGGAGGAGGGAGGGAGCGCGACGGAGGGAATGAGTTAGTAACCCCGTTAGGAGGAAGGAGCAGATTAGTCTGGCGTCCGTAAAGATCGAAGGAGCCCCGGACGAGATGTCCAAGAGAGAGCGAGCTGTTTAACGTAGAGAAGATCCAACTGAGAGAGTTTTCCGATTCAATTTAGTCTGCATGTGAATGACGGCGTATAAGTAGTATGTTATTTAACAATAGATGAACGCAGAGATAATAGAGGTTACGAAGAAGTGTCGTAGTAACTCAGAGGAGAGGGTGCAAATATGATGGCTCTAAACGGAGATCGAGAGGAGAGGAGGAAATGAGGCCCAGCGACTAAGGAACCAAAAACAAGGAGGGCGAGGTGGACGAAGAAGAGGAAAACGATGAAGATAAGGCGGAGGCGAGTAAGAGGGAGAGAAGGAGTAGGAGAGAGTTGAGGGGAGGAAGAAGACATGGGGTAGAGAAACAGAGAAAAGACAGTCAATAAGACAAATGGGAAAACGCGCCTCTGTTCTTTCTTGTAGGGTTTCTTGTAACGCTTGACCACAAACTCATCATCGCACTCTGGCTCCTCTTCCAAGTCACAGCGACTGTAAAACAATGCAATATGTCAGCGTAAAAATGAAAGCGAACACAAATTATACTACTGTAGTAGTTGATGGAGCGAACCAGAATGCAATGCCACAGTTAAACACAAAATGCACTTGTCTTGGAAAAACTGACACAGACGCAAACCTCACGTGTAGTGATCAAGAAAGGAACTGTCTGTTACTGTTTTCTTGGACTTGAAAAACGCCTTCCATCTAGTTGACCACGACATTTTTTTCAGTAATCTTTTTTTTCCTGCAATGTGCACCACAAAATGAGACGGACATCCTGTAACCTTCCTGCGATACTCGTACTGGTCAACATCTAACTTCATTTCCAGATATTGACCAAATAGACCGAATGGGTCAGGTGTGTCAGTAGTGAGAACTTGATACCTTATGGAACCTTCGTGCATTTGTTTATAGCACAACATCGTATTTTTCTTAGCTTTCCACTGGCAGCCGTCCAGCTGGCCAGCCGAGCCGTACACCACGTCCCCAACAGCCACCATGATGACAGCGCTGCGCTGCCTTATACACGTTGCCTTATACACGTGGCCTTATACACGTGGCCTTATACACGTTGCCTTATACACGTTGCCTTATACACGTTGCCTTATACACGTTGCCTTATACACGTGGCCTTATACACGTTGCCTTATACACGTTGCCTTATACACGTGGCCTTATACACGTGGCCTTATACAAGTTGCCTTATACACGTTGCCTTATACACGTTGCCTTATACACGTTGCCTTATACACGTTGCCTTATACACGTTGCCTTATACACGTTGCCTTATACACGTTGCCTTATACACGTTGCCTTATACACGTGGCCTTATACACGTTGCCTTATACACGTGGCCTTATACACGTTGCCTTATACACGTTGCCTTATACACGTGGCCTTATACACGTTGCCTTATACACGTTGCCTTATACACGTTGCCTTATACACGTTGCCTTATACACGTTGCCTAAACTTGAAATCCCATTTTCCCTAAACGTCTAGCAGTGGGTACCAGTCCTCTGTAGCTCATAACTGTGTCACTATTTCTCATAAATTCAAGATTTTTTACATCGCTGGAAAGAAACATTGTCTCCAATTTAAGAAAATATGCACAATACGAACTTCCTCAAGTAAACATCCGACTCATTTTGTGGTGGAGGGTCTGTTGTGCCACGCATAAATAAGACTACATCAATACGGTAGAGCTGGTAAGAAAAATATTTCCAACTCGTCATTGTCATTTGGCGAAAGATTTTGATATCTTGGATTCTTACATTCGCCAAAATACCTCTCTCTCAACAAATGCATTTCTAATGCACACAATTACTTATTCATGAGCACCGATGTAGCTCAGTGACCTGTTTCATCGTCCCAGAACCATCTTTCGACATCTTAATTCTACAATAACCTAGACAGTCTTATATGTTCAGGTGTTTTGCTATGCCGCTCTCTCTCATTTCACCTCAAGAACAATATTTCTTTGAAGTCCTTTAAAACTTGCAAACGTATCTATCTCTTCAGATGTTTTCACTGATGTATCCTATGTACAATGTAGTCTGTACTTTAGACACGTTGTTACTTTCTATTTTAAATTTCTTTGAGCAAAAACCGTTTTCAATGTCATCTTCTAAGATCTTGTGTATGTCATTGCTTGTTGTAATTTCCATCGTCATCGTTGACCATCGGAGTCGATGATGTCGCTAGAGCACTCTTTGTTGGTAGGTACTGGAGTGGCTGGTCAGTCCTATCCTGGACGCACACACTCTGGGACATCGGGGCCACTGGATGTTGCTGTCGCAATTATGGCAGCTCTATTGTACCATACTTTATTATTCTTCTAGCGGGTGACCTCCCCTTGGTCACTCTTGCGCGTTTGGCGCGCCTGTCAAATTTCTTCGTTTGCAACTCACATCGCCTTGAGACCTTAGACGTGACAGCATCAGTAACTAACAGTTGACCAGTATTTTGGAGCATTCGTTCGGCTGACGCAACATGAACCAGTTCTACGGACTTCAAAAGCATAAAGACACTTCGATGTCACCAGGCTGTCGTGACCTTGAACTTGGCTATAGTCGTCTTCGCTGATCTTTCTTGATAACCCAGGACGAGTTTTTACGGCATTCAGCGTTCGACAATAAAGAGAAGAAACTCATGCCCGTTTTCACGTCATTTAGTGGGAGGCAGCGACACTGGAAGGAGGCTGATGGCGGTGCAGGTGCAGAGGTCTTTCTGCGGTGCCTGGTGGCAATGATCGTTTCCTGGCGGCGCTCTGCAAACTTGTTGACGGCCCTGTTGGTTGATGCATGCCAGCCAGCTCTGTCCTGGACGCTGTTTTCCAGCACTGCCACAGCAGCACCCGCACATTTTCAGGTTCTCCTTGACACTGTCTTTGTAGCGCTTCTGTGGCCACCCGGATATTCTGTGTCCCTGAGCAAGTACCCGGTAGAGGAGTGGACGTGGGATGTGGGGGCTGTCCATGTGAATCACGTGGCCGTCCAGCAAAGCTGGACCTTTACAATCAAGGCCTCAATGCTGAAGAGGCCTGCTCTGTTTAGGAGTTCAAGGTTAGTCACTCTGTCCTGCCCCCTGATGCCCACGAGTGACCTCAATGGCCTCGCATAAAAACGCTGAAGCAGTCTGACGTGTCTCTTGTACATCGTCCACGTCTCACAGCTACTCAAGACTGCATCAGATGTGCCGCCTTCCACTGTCACGCGTAGGGCCACAACCCCTCTACAATTTGTATTTCCATACACCGATGCTAACTACTGTTGGAGTATGCATTGATATACTACTTGATACAAATCCATTCTCTGTTCAACAAACAAGGACAGTTTATTCTTTATGAGGAAGACCAATTTTCAGGACGGCCAGATATGCCTAAATTACACCCTTGTCACAAAAAACACAATTTATCAATTAATCAATTGATCGATCAATAAATAGACATATCAATTAATCAATCAATCAATCAATCAATCAATCAATCAATCCAACGATCAAACAGTCAATCGATTTATCGATCAATTAATCCATCGATCAGTCAATCACTTTATTGATCCATCGATGAATTAATCCTTCAGGGACTCACGGGAACCCCCCCCCCCCCCAACAGCAAACAAAAACCGTTTTACTTTGAGTGTCAATTTTTGGGGTATTCTTCAGTAACAAAATCTGCTGTCTGAAACTGGCAATGATCATCATCAGAATGCACCAGATTGCACCATTTTGCATCCTGGTTTTCAACATTGTCCGGGGGAGCATGCCCCCGGACCCCCCCCCCCCCTCCTAAAAAAAAGTTTGGAACCCCACCACCCCCACCCCACCCAAAATGAACTGATCCGCCCCTGGTGAGTCAATCCACCAGTGAGTCAATCCATCAGTCAGTCAATCCATCACCATCCTCCCCCCCTTCCTCTCTCTCTCTCTCTCTCTCTCTCTCTCTCTCTCTCTCT